>NW_020769406.1:519118-560530 GCF_900518735.1 Pseudonaja textilis
AAGGAAGGAAGGAAGGAAGGAAGGAAGGAAGGAAGGAAGGAAGGAAGGAAGGAAGGAAGGATAGAACAAATACATCTAAGCACAAAAATAGAGTTTAGGGGTATATTATATAGTAAGAAGAGATCTTGCATAAAGTTGTATTGAACAAAACTTTCCTTTTAATCTTCATTTTTCCTTTTTTCTCTCTCCTCCCTTCCCTTCTAAATGACAATTTACCTACACTTTATATTCTATAACAACATTTATCTTTAAGTTTAGGACAACAAATAAGCATCATTATCTATTGTTCTAATGAGGTTTTACCCCTTTTGCCCCTTAGTACCTTCACAAATATTAATAAAAGGAACACTTTTCCTTTTACAATAATAACAATAAATGCTGGTAAACTTGATGTTGTAAAGGGTAGGAGAGTGTGCTCTTACTTCATGTAGCTTCCTGAGGAAAATTGTTTTTTTCCCCCTCTTAAAATCATGGTGAGAAGGCAGTAATCCTGTTTCTGATGTTTTACACATTCTATAAAATTATTTTTAAAATAATTTCAGGATCTTATTCAAGGAATATGGGCAATAGTTTACAGATTGAAGTATTATATTGCTACCACTACAAAACAGTATACGGTGTAGTTATTCTCATATCTAACATGTTTTATGTTTAAACTTGTAAGACTGATAATACAATTCATTCTGTCATATCATATTAGGCTAACCTTCTAGGCATGGAAGGTCATCTGAAAAATATGACTTCAATACCTTTTCCAACATTGAATATAGTACTGAATATTTGATCATGATAGTCATTTACAATTGCAATAACATTGCTTTTTTTAAGGTACACATGTCAAGGGGAGAGATAGAGACTTGAGCAATGAATTTGACACATGAGTAAGAAACATCAAAAAGGTAATTTAATATATACATTCTGAATAAAAGAATGTTGAGCGGGAAGAAATACACTGATTAATACAGAAGGGAAGACACAGAAAATGGCATAGCTGACCCCAGTACACAGGAAAATGAGAGATGATGGGTAACTTGTAGAAGGACTTAAGTTGAAGAGATAATAAGATTTAAAATATGATGATTTGACAAGTCTTGCAGCAAGATGGAGTCAGTACAGGGGATATTGCTAATGGATTGAAGAAGGAAGCAATTACAGGAGAAACAATAACCAAAAATATTGTGATTGGATTGGCATGGACAACTGCTAATTAAAGCTAAAAAACAACAACAAACTAAATTTCAGATTTACTGGAATGAGAAAGCTATATTGATATGTAATATTAGATGGGCAGGCCCAAAATCAGGATAGATATTTGGTGATACTTCTAAGCTGAGGTTTTTTTTTTATTGTTTCACATCTATAGACAGAATCTTACCAAATTGAAGCACTCTACTATCTGCATCTACCATGTATTCTGAGAACTATTGGGGAGGGACTGTCTTCAATCTCTTTCTCTCATACAAAACAACCGAACTGAGCTGTCTCTTATTACTCTGTAATATACCTCTTCTCCCTCTTGGGAATCCAGCTTACTATACTACATCACATGTATTCCTATATTAAATTATGAAATGTGATATGACAAGGATGGCAGTTTTATAAGTGGTACAAAGAAAAGTAGGCAAAGGAAAGTTTCTAGCCTGGTATAGATTCATATATATAGGACATTATTTTGTAAAGTATCTGGGCATTTTCTTTGCATATCCCCAAAGTCATTTACCTCGACAGTGCACTCCTTCATCATACTCATCAGGACAATCATAAACGCCATTGCAGAGTTGAGACATGTGAATACATCTGTTTGAGCCAGTACATTTGATATGATTCAGGGGACACTTGAATTCTATTTTTTCAGGACCTAAAATAATAGAAAAGGGTAATTAATAAGCAGTTTAATTCTGTTCGGATGCACAAGGATTACTAATATAAAGAAAATACTGTACAATCGTGTATTTGCATAATGTTCCCACTTTTATGCTAGCTACAATCTTTATTATGCATTAGTTCTGCCATGCAGCTTTTCTATGCATTACTAGCAGAATTATAGTTTCTTAATAAGGATTAACATAATTAAAGGAAAATCAACTGCTTAAACAGGATTATTTTAAAACTACACAATTTATCACTTTTGTGGCAGACTTACTTTCTCCTAAAGTTTAAAGAAGCTGAAATTTATATCTGGCAAAATTAAGGACAGTGATTAAATTGTGGCAAACTTTATTTAATTATTATTTTTCAATATAATTACAACAAGAGCTTGGGGTTCTAATATTAGCCAGCATGAGTCAATAATTCAGAGAAGATATAAAAAATATCATCTCAACAAACAGACATTATTACACACAAACACCACACACAAACAGGCATAGCTGCTAACATTTTTAAAATATTTACAAATTATTATTTAAGATCTTTATAAAAATATTGCTTTAATTCTATTTTTCCCAGACAATGGTTGAGATTTAGAATGGGTCTGAATGAGTTTGGGTATCCATACAATGAAATGTGTATTGTTTTGTTTTTTTTAGACAAATCCTGGCAAGCAGCATAAATTATTATTATGAAGATTTTTTTCTCTACATAACTTCTCATACTCTCTATTCAAATGCAAAGTTTATATAGAAAAATACATTAATTCTTATATCTATCTAGATCTATAATATCTATATCATCTATATCTATATCTGTCTATAAACATTAATCTGTTAAAGAAGAAAAAGTAGATTTCAAAATATGGAATTAATTTGCAGGGAGTTCTGGAAACTGAATATGGTTATATAATGCTAGTCCTACCATTTGCAGATAAAATGACCATTAACTCAGTGAAGGGATGCATTATTTTTTGGGTTCTGTGGATGTGGCTTGGTGGGCGTGGCAGGGGAAGGATACTGTAAAATCTCCAGTCAGAGGTGGTATTTGCCGGTTCTCCGAACTACTAAAAATTTCCGCTACCGGTTCTCCAGAACTGGTCAGAGCCTGCTGAATACCACCTCTGCATTAACTGCTTGAATTACTTTAGTTCCATAAGTCACCTGCTATGTCTGCAAGCCATTTGATATTTATTGTAGGATATAATATTATCAACTGGCATTATAGGGCAAATTAAATATATTTACAGGGGATATTCTGGGTGAAGCAATGGTGATCTAAGTCATCTCTGAAGGAGAAGAGATGATCCTATCATGTACACTAATGTTTGGGAAATGTGCCTGGGTCAACAGAGCCTCTACAGCGATTGCCCACATGCTCTGGACAGCTGTTCCTTGCAAGTAGAACACAGGATTAGGGTTGATTTGTGAATCTGAAAGATGCAGGAACAATGACAGGTTCAAGTTGCAGTGGAGCCTATAAGGACATTGAGTTCACTAAACCTTATTTTCTATAGCACTTTTCTATTAAAACTATTCTAATGCTAATAAAGATCTTTTGAGCAGCAAATCATAATAAACTGATGGTGAGTGATCCTCCATGTCAGTTCAAAGCAAAGAGTTATATAGCAATTTAAAGAATTTGTGATTTATGGCAAAATACCTGATAATAGTTAAATAAATTTTATTAAACAGAGTAAGGAATCCATTAAAATTGAAATCTTATGACTTCTGGGTTTTTTTAATTAAAGAAATCAAATAATACCTTTGTAGGAATGTAGACTTTTTAGGCTTTCAATGAGGACAGAATTGGTTAATTTTGAAAAATGAAGACATAAAATAAATTTGAAACAGACCATGTGATCATGGAAATACAGAGTTCTAGAAGAGACCAAAGTCATAAAGACTAGAGAGGATAAAAAAGAAAAAAATATTTTCTTTTTGTTCTTGATGTAATGATATTACTAGAAAAAATGAAATGACAGCAAAACCACAGCTTTGAAGTTGACACAGGATGACAGTAAATACATATTACATTTGAAAGATTTCTAAGGATAAGGAACTAGGGAAAAAATTCACATCTACAACAACAGCAACAATGTCTGCTTATGTGAACGTATTGTTTAAAAGAGATTTCAATGAAAAAAGATGGAAGAATCTATAGGATAACTGAATAGATTAGTAAACAAAATTAAAGTCAATGTGGAAGTCTTGCAAAACAAAATAGAGGTTGCAGAAAATAAGAGAGATACACAATAGAGAGGAAATGCAGATATTAAGTCAAGAGATGAACAAAAAAGTACGCTATCGAAACTTTCAAAAAATTTCTACAATAGAAAGAAGAAAATATGGATGGCAACCATGCCCTACAATAGCACCTTAAAGTCAAATTAAGGATTAAGAATGTCAGCTAATTGGCACAAAAGAAAAGAATATCAAATGATCTTGTTTGAGCAGAGATAAGATAACAAATATTCTTATAAAATCCTGGAAATCCTTTAAGGACTTTTTGGTGAAATTGAATAGAACCATTACTATTTTTGCTGATGGAATCAGCAGATAAGAGATATGGGAAGAAGTGATCTATGTAATGTAACTTTAAAGGGGAAGAGAGATATTAAGTTTACTTGTAATTGGTGTAAAGAAAATAAGAAATAACCTCCTTCATATTTTTATTTCTGGTTTTCTCTCTTTCCATCTCTTTTTTTAATTTTCTGCCCTTCCTATCCCTTCTTCTACTTTTTCTTTCTTTTCTTTTCTTGTTTCATTTTAGATTATCTTTTATTACTGCTAAAATTTCATAAAAAGTATTGTTATAAAAGGAAGACATACAATTGATATTCTATGCAAGATATATTAGGCAAATATGAAAAAAAAATACTGAAGTAAATTATGGGAGAAATGTACTTCAGTTGCCCTGCTTTGACTATCAGCTTCACATTGCTAGTCCCAGTCAATAGTTATATACAAAAACCAACCTGCTAACCCCTGTATGACATAGCTACCTCAGTTTTATACTTGAGGCTGGATCACAGCATGAGTAAAGCTCTTGGAGCTACTTGCACTTTTGAAGAAAGCTAACCCATCGCAAGATACCTGACATAATATCTAAAAGCAACCAGCAATCCAAACGAAAATATTTCTGCAGCAATTTCATAACGTCAAACACCCGTGGTATCTTTCTGCAATGTTATACAGTGATGTTTGATTAATGACTGTAATTAAGGCAAAGTAGCACCATACTTAAGCTAGAAAGATTAATCCACACAAATACCATTAAATCCATGTTTCATACGTGTAGGCTGAAATGAACATGCTATATTCCTGAAGAATAGAGTATTTGGGCAATAAATTCAAACCCATAAAGAAGCAATGAAAGGAGATTTTTGAAATGGATAAAAGTATAATTTCCATGCACTTTATAGAGCGATGAAGTTTTAATTTATTAAGCCTTTTACTAAAATAAGTATCAATTCCTAAATCTCCATTACTGAACACATTCAAACTACCAGCGCTTTCTTATTTTTCTCTTTACAGAAATATATATGAAAACTTTAAACAGCTAATACATCAAAATAGCTCAATGAGTGGTTGACCAAAGATTATTTGTGGTAGCCAGAATGTTCATCTCAGTCAAGAAATTTCGTTTTTCATTCATCTGTTCCTAGAGATTTAATAATCTGTAGAGTTGTTATGCCCTTTCATTAAATTGTATTAGCTTTCAGTGTCACAACTTTGCGACAATTGTTTATTTGCTATTAGTCTACCCATTTCATTGGTCCTTAAATAAATCAAAATTTATTATTTATTTAGCTTATGGCAAATAAATTAAGAGAAGACTGCTTATGTCATACAGTTTTCTGGAACATAGGCAGAACATGACACATCTTCAAACCTCAGCAGTTTTATCAGTTATTACATTCAAATCTCAACACCTTTCAGTGATTGAGATTTATCAACAACTATTTAATATACAGGTTGCATCAAAAGTCAGTCGCTAGGGTCAAATCACAATATTTTTATTAATATTTTTACAGAAAAAAATGCTGCTGGACTGAATGTTCAGAGGTCTACACCAAACATGTAAAAAAGAAAATGGCAACCAATCTGAATTCGTAAGGCAATTTATATGATGAATTGTCTGAGAGGGCGGAACTGGTGTTGTGGCGGTACAGCATGCAATCTTTAAGCTCTAAGATCGCTGCTGATATCTCCATTGCAGGACGGTCCCAATGGACCTAAACCGTCCTGTAGAGAAGGTGACTGAGGAGGGCACATCCTGTCAATCCCAGGGACATCGCAAAGTCCCTGGTAGATCCAGGAGAAGCCCTTTTTTCCCGTGGCAGAGAGGCAGCCATTAAAGCTGCTGAAGCTGGGACAGCTCCTGAACGGAAGAAAGCTGGAAAGAAAGTGTGTCAGTTTGGTGAGATAATTTTCTACTTATTTTTTTTCTGAAGAGAACACCCTAAAAGACTAAAAATTAAATTTAAAAGTGAAGATAAAAGTGCTCAAGAGGCGAGATTAAGCACAAATTAAACCTGAAGGGTTTTTTTCTTTTTATTAGAACTTTGGATTTTTGTAAAAACTTTTCGATTTTTAAACTGGACTGGTCTTTCCTTTTTAATTTTTAATTTTTTCCTTTCAAAATAACTTTTTGGAAAAAAAATTTTTTTCTCTTGTTTCTTCTCTTTAATAATTTTAGACTCTTTTTATTTTGTTATTTTTTTATTCCTGGTTTTAATATTAGAGGGGAAGGGAAAGGAAAGGGAACCTGGAGGCTTGGATACATTGTTTTCCTTTCTTTCTTGTTGATATATTTGGTGTTACATTCAAGGACACTGTGCTTTCCATTGAAAAGATACTGGGAAGAACATGTAGATTGTTTGCAGGTGCTCTTCTGTGGAAATACTGATAGATGGAGTCTGGATTTGAAATTGAAGAAAGAAGATTGAAGTGACCTTGAAAACAGAACTGGAAATTTTGTTTTTTTTTATTTAGTAAAGAGCCTCGAACATTTAGTAGCAGTGCTTTGCTTACTGACAGAATTGCATTTTCTCTCTCCCCTTTTTTTCTACTCCCCCACCCAGTTGGTTTTTTTATATTTGGAGTTGAGTCCTTCGATGCAGGAATAAGACTACTTTTTTCCCCTCCCTCCTCCCTTTGTTCTACCTTTTTAGCAAGGGGAATACACAGATTTTTGTCTTTTTAAAAAAAATTCCTAATTTTTTTATTTTTTCATCCTTTTTCCATTTTACTTTTTTTCTTTTTCTTTTTTTCTACATAACTAGAACCAACTGGATTAAGGTATTCAAGTGCCTGAAGATTTTTTTCCCTTCCCTTTTTTATTTTTAGCTTTTTTTTTTTTTACTGGAGTGGTAGTTGGCTGCTCTTGCTTTTTCTTCTCAATTTTTCTATTAAGTACTCCAAGATGAGCAGAAAGATACCAGCCTCAGCTTCTTCAATCCCGACTTCTTCCTCCTTACTATCTGGAGGACAACGATCAATACAGGTGATGTTACAACAAGAGAAGGAGAAAGAAGTGACACTGCAGATGATTATGCAAGGAATTCAAAAGATACAAGTAAAAACAGATAATATTGAAAAGAGAACGAATATTGAGCAAAGAACTGAAAAGACAGTTGAGAAAATTGAAACTATTCAACAGATGATGATGCAATACAAGGACAGAATCAAGAAAATTGAAGAACAAGATGTACAAAGAGATAAGAAGATTGGAGATATGGATACCCGACTGAGTGAAGTGGAAAGAGACAAGGGCAGATCTCTGCAATCATTGGGATGGGAAATTGATAGATCAGAATTCTATCTTAGATTTCAAAATATAGAAGAAGAAAAGAGTGAAAACCTTACTGAAATGATGACAGAAATCCTGGCAGAAGCATTAAAGGTAACTAAAGAGAAGATGATAGATGGAAGGGATGAGGTTTTTCGTGTCTATACAAGATATGTGATGAGAAATAAACTGCCAAGAGAAATTCACATCGGATTTATTAAGAAAATAATTAAATCACAAATACTGCAAGCAGCAAGAGAAAAAACACTAAAGTACAAAGATAAAGAAATAGTGGTACTGAAACAGGTACCAAGAAGAGTGAGAGAGATAAGAAGAAAATATTTATTCTTGTCCAAAGTGTTACTTAAGAGAGGGATAAATTACAGATGGCTGATAGCAGAAGGTCTCATGTTTACCTGGCAGGAACAAAGACACAGAATTGGTACAGTTGAAAAAGCTGAGTTATTCTATCTGGAATATTTCAAAGAAAGGGAGGAAGATACAAGAAAATAAGAGTTGTTAATTGAATTTCAAGAGGAATGTATAGCAGTAATTGAAAAAGAAGAAAAAGCCATAGGTGGTGTACCCAGAGAGCAACGAGAACCAAGATCTACTAGAGCAACAAATCCATCTTATAAAGTCTGAAATGGATGGGAGAAAACTGATTACAATTAGTATAAATGGACTGAATTCAGCTATACATTATACATTAGAGATACACTCCCTGTGGAACAAATATATACAGATGATGATGGAAGGATTTTGATGGTGGAGATAATGGACAATAATCTAAAGATACTTTTAATAGCAACTTATACTCCGAATGATAACCAAGAAGATTTTTACAGGAAATTACATAAGAAAATAATGGAACTTGACTATGCTAATATCTGTCTGATGGGAGCTTTTAATGGAATAATAAATGACAAATTAGACTATAAAACACAAAAAACAGCAAAGAAAGCTAGAAAGACATTGCCAAAATCCTTCTTTCGAATGGCAGATGAGATAAACTTAAAAGATGCATGGAGAGAGAGAAATGCAGAAAATAAACAATATACCTTTTATTCAAATAGACATGCATCATGGTCTAGAATAGATATGATATGGATGTCAACAGAATTGCTTTCTAATATACAAGATGTCAACAGAATTGCTTTCTAACATACAAGATGTTGAAATAGAAGCAAGTACCTGGGCAGATCACAATCCAATGACACTTGTATGGAAAGGACAAAAAAGGAGATCTAGATGTATTTTAAATAAGATGATATTAAAGGAAAAAGACTTTAAACAGAAAATGAGAGAGAATTGACTTTCTTCTTTAAAGAAAACACAAAAGATGATACATCATTACAGAACCTCTGGGACACAATGAAGGCTTATACAAGAGGCTCGATAATGGACTATACAAGGAAAAGAAATATAAAACAGAAAAAAAGTTTAAAATATTGGAAAATGACTACAAGAAGTTGGAAAAAGAACTACAGAAATTTCCACAAAAAAGGACATTAAAATTAAAATGGACATAACTAAACATAACATGGGGCTAATGGAAAAAGAAGAAATAGCACAAAAAAATTATAAATGCTAAGCAGAACTATTTTGAAGATGCAAACAAACCAGGCAGATGGCTAGAATATAAATTGAGAAAGGAAAGAGACTCGAGAAGCATAAATCAATTGATAAACAAACAAGGACATGTATGCTATGGAAATGCGGAGAAGAAAAAAATTATTCAAGATTATTATGGAAAACTGTACCATCAAGAGAATGTTCAGGAAGAAAGAATTCAACAATACTTACAGGAAGCAAATTTGCTTCAGATATCCAAAGATATTGAAATAATGTTAGAGAGTAACATAACAATGATGGAATTAACAGAAGCTTTAAAAAAGCAAAACATTGGGAAAGCACCAGGTCCGGACTGTTTGCCAGTGGGATTTTAGAAGACATTCCAGGAAACATTGAATCTTTACTTATTAGAAGTTATGAATGAAGTTATGACAAAGAAGAGAATACCCAAAACATGGTCAGAAGCATATATCACACTTGTACTGAAGGAGGACACAGAACCACAGCAAGTTAAAAACTACAGAGCAATATCACTATTAAATTCAGAGTATAAATTTTTTGCTTCAATTCTGGCAAAAAGACTGAAAAGATACTTAAACAATTTTATTCACCCTGATCAAAATGGATTTCTGCCGAAGAGACAGATTAAAGATAATATGAGAATAATTTTAGATACACTGGAATACTATGAGGCACACCCGAAAAACAAATGGCTCTGATATTTTTAGATGCACAAAAAGCCTTTGATAATGTGAATTGGTGTTTTATGCTGTTACAATTGGACCAAATGGGCTTTGGTAAAAAAAAATTACTCAAGACATAGAAACGATATATCATTAACAAACTGCAAAGGTTTTGATAAATGGAGAGTTAACAGACTTTATAGATATAAGAAAAGGGACTAGACAAGGCTGTCCACTGTAGCCTCTGTTGTTTGTGTTAACACTGGAAGTGCTGAATAGGAACATCAGAGAAGAAAAAGAAATAAAAGGAATGAAAATTAAAAAAAAGAAGATTATAAATTATAAGCTTTTGCAGATGACCTGGTATTTATATTAGAGGATCCACTGGAGTCAGCACCCAAACTGATAGAAAAGATAGAAGAGTATGGGAAAGTAGCAGGTTTGAAAATAAAGATAAAACAAAGATTTTAGCAAAGAAGATGTTAGTAAGACGAAAGAAAGAATTGGAAGAAGTTTTGGGGATCACAAATAAGGTTAAGTATTTAGGGATACACATATCATCATGATGTAGCACGCTTAAGGAGGTTAATTATCTTAAACTTAAACAACAGATTGCGACAGACTTGATAAAATGAGAAAATTTACAATTATCACTGATTGGGAGAATAGCTACAATTAAGATGAGTGTATTGCCTAGAATCTTATACTTATTCCAGACAATTCTAATCAGATTAGGGAAAGAATTTTTTAAAGATTTAAACAAAATAGTGCTAAAATACATTTGGCAGGGGAAGAAAGCAAGAATAAAACTTAAATTGCTACAAGATGCAAGAATAAGAGGAGGATTTGCTTTGCCCAATTGGGAATTATACTACCAAGTGACTAGTCTGATGTGGGTAAAGGAGTGGATAACACTAAGGAATACTAGACTTTTGAATTTAGAAGGACATGACTTGCTGTTAGGGTGGCATGCCTTCCTCTGGTATAAGGGAACTAAAACACAGGGGTATTTTAGAAGACATTATATTCGAGAAGCATTGTTTCTAAACTAGGAGAAGATAAAAAAGCAATATTATTTTAAAATTCCACTATGGTTATCTACTATTGAAGCTTTTTCCTATCCAATAATATATAAAAAGGAACAAACAGTTACATATGGTGAGATATTGAATGAAAAGGGTGAACTTAAATCTATGCAAGTGTTGGAAGAACAAGGTGTAAAAATGAATTGGTTTTCATATTTGCAAATACAATCTAGATTTGATAAAGATGTTAAAACAGAAGGTATCTATGATAAGTGGACTGATTTCGATAAAATTTTGACAGGTACTGATGAAAAAGTAATCTAAAAACTTTAATTTTATTTGGTTTTGTATCATATATTGCTGTTTATAATAATATTCTTGTTTAACTTGCTTCTGATAATTTCAGTATTGTAATTACAATAAGTCACAAATCCTTTGAATAAAATAATTACCTACTGTGTGGTATTGCATCTGATTTTTATTAATTAATGGGTATAAATAAAAGTGGACAATGATGTTAGCTGTAACTCTAACAAACAATGTTACAGGTAAGAGTCAAAGAGCAGTTCTATTGTCTGCAAAGTTAAAAACATGTCTGCAGTTTAATCATTAGATTTGCATGTTATTCCATCATCTGCATGAAGATAAATCTCAAGATAGAAAACACTTATTTGCAACAAGAAAAAGAAATAGCTTCATGGATACATTTGCAGAAGGAGGAAACATTTTAGCTCAAGGTGGGATTTTTTGTTTGACTGCATTTCAGAACAACTAAAAGTTTCCAAAGTCCAATCAAAAGAGTGCATTGATTCAAGCCTCTTGCTTTTAAGTGCTGAAGTGTAATTAGGGGCTTCAGAGTTTTGCTTAAGTGACTAATTCAAATCATCTTGAGAAGAGTGCTTATGTTGGGATCAGCACCTGAATGGTTAGAAAACAGCTAAGCCTACATTATACAGTTAGGACTCAATGAGATCTGAGTGAAGGGTACGAAATCTCTTACTTCTTCTCTTATTTCTTCTGCAGTGCTATTCATAGCTTAATTACCAAGATTGCATTCCCTTTCAAAGTCCTTGTCTTATAAACTGATTGGACATATTAATCCAGTCCTCCTGTTGCAATTTCTCCCACTCATTGTCTAAAAATAAACTTGTAGAATTACAGTATACATAACACACACATATGCACAACCTATATTTGAGAAATCTCTATTAGAAGGGGACGATGAAAGGCTCCCACTATCTCATCAAAAAAGGAAAAAAATTAAACAAGGAAAACTGGATGTTAAAATGGCAAAAATGTTGGAGTATGGGTTTTATAATGAACCAAATGAGCTAGATCAGATTATAATGGGAACAGATGTAGAATTAATTAAGAGGATATATAATTATTTATTAACCATTAAATTGGAGGAAGAACAAGTAAAAGAAACTGATAATTTGGGCTAAGAATTTTGGCTATGCAATAGAGTTGGACAGGTGGCAAAAAATATGGAATAGAAATTATAAACTTATAATGTCAACAGCGTATAAAGAGAATCTCTATAAAATGTTTTGTAGATGGCACTATTCACCTGCAAGAATAGCAAATATGTCTAAAAACAAATCTGTTAAATGTTAGAAATGTAACCAAACACCAGGTCTTTTGTAGTGGACATGTCCCAAAGCAAATAAATATTGGAAGAAAATTCACATATGGCTGGAAACTATGACAAAACAACACATAGACTTGAAAACTAAGACATTCCTGTTGGGCATACTACCAGAAAACTATAATAAAGGTAATACATATTTAATTTTACATATTCTTACAACAGCTAGGATTGTAATACACACAATACTGGAAAAATGAAGACACCCCTACAGATGATAATATAATCAAAAAGATTCTGGAATGTGCAGAAATGATTAGGTTAACTCTAAAAATTAAAGAAAAAGAAGATTTGGAATATTTTATAACATGGGAACTTTTCTACAAATGCTTAGTAGATAGATACAGAGGTTAGATAAGTGAAAATATAGATTACATGAGAAAGAAAATTTGACTAGTAAATATTTTGATGGTTATGTAACTGATGTTAATATGGAAGATAGTATACTTTCGAATAACAATTGATATTATCTTATATATGTTTGTAAGTACATGATTATGATAATGTTTATATTTTAAGATTTTGGACATCTAGAAAACACACTGTTCAATATAGAAATGGAATCTGTGATACAAAACAATAAAAATATTTATTTTAAAAAATGGCAAAAATGTTCAATAAAAGTAAAGACGAGCTAATATAAACCAAAAACCACCCCTAAATTTAATCTCCAATATGGAACTACACTGGTACAGACCACAGAGAAAGGGATCTTGGAAAACTAATGAACAGACCACTGAAAATGTTGGCTACTGTGAAAACCACAACTTTTATTTTTAGGTCATTAAGAAAGACATTGAAAATGAATGGTTAATCTCAGATGCTATTAAATAATATCTGATAGAATCATACCTGCATCACTGTTTACACTGCAGAAATAATGTTGCAGAGTGTGTGGATTACCTCAACCATGAAAGAGCTTTCCACCATTTAATTGAACAAAATGGCAACTAACATGTAATATGGAAGGTCTCCTTAGGGTTAAACCAGCTCTCCCTTCTGCGGTGAAAATGGCAGGCCTGAGTGATTCTAAATTGCTTGATCCCAGAAGTGTGTAACTGCAAGTTAGATAGGATTTCAATTAATAATTACCAGTTTAACTACTATTTGGGTTTTTTTTTCTCTTTTTCAAGTATCAGCAGGCCTACTCATTTTTTAACATTAATCGCACATTCGGCTGGCATTTTCATTCAGCTATATATCATAACTTCAAGATCCCTGGCAATGCCATAAACACCTTCAGTTGTAAAAACTTGAGTTTTTATATGACTCATTTCATGGGCCATTCACACAGTATGTAGACATTATTTAGAAATGCTGTTTGATATTTTGACTCCTAGGGTTTTGTATGACCAAAAGATTAGTTTTCTCACCACTCACCACTAACTCCTTCTTTCTCTCTGTCTCATAAATGTCATAGTTGCAAAGCAACTAGCAATAATATATAGTATATAAACAAAATGATAAAACAATTAAAGCAGTGGCATACCACTGTATATTGAAACCAAGTATATTTGAAACCAAGAGAGAATAATTTTTAACAGTGTCCTTGTTTATTGTCTGAGCTAGTTTGTTGACGTGGTTAAGATACCAGGCTGAAAATCAGGAGACTGTGAAAAAGGACTCTAATGAGAGACAAATGTTCAAATATATAACTTACAAAATGCATTTCTTCTAGAGATCGTTATGTGTTCCATCATATTTTCTCATTACTGATATATCTTTACTTTTTGTTACTTTTTGTTGACTAATGAGACTTAAATCTTTTATACAGATTTGAAGAAGAAGAAGAAGAAGAAGAAGAAGAAGAAGAAGAAGAAGAAGAAGAAGAAGAAGAAGAAGAAGAAGAAGAAGAAGAAGAAGATAATGTCAACTGCTATGATTATAAACAGTTAAAGTCAAGATTGCTTAGAAGATCAATATTAAAATGGGTCTCTTTGAAAATCTACTTTGAACAATTGAGTTACATTTTTTTAAAATGCCCCCTCAAACTATGAGAATACTTCCAATACTTTTGAAAAAGTATTCCCTTCCAAAATTATCTGCCACAAAATGAAAATTTGCAATACACCAGTCTTATTACTACATATTACTACAAAATGTCTCATTGGCATGAATGAAGCTTAGATAATAATAAGCAATATCAAACTGTAACGTCGTTAGTAAAAAAAAAAGCTGCTTGGCATTTGGAAAGGTACAAATAAGAAATCACAAGAGAATGTATTTTGCCTTACTAAGCAAATTCAGGGCTTTTCAAAATTCTGAATGCATTTTATGCATTATTTTAGGATTACTAGTTGCAAAATTAGAATGCACCACTGAACTTTGATTGCAAAATACTTTCAAACGTTGTTAATTAAGTCAAAGATATTCTGCACATTTTAAATATGTATGTTTTTCACCACCCCTCCCCCCCCCAAAAAATGTCTTTGCATAACCTGAAGCTGATATATTGTATTTCAGTGTGGTAAAATTTTGACTTAACAGTCCCCTATTTAGAGATTACAGATAACACCTATCAATTTTTCATCCAGTCAGCACCTTGAAATAAGGAAGTGTATTGCATCCAAAATACTCCAGGTGTTACTTTACGTTAGTTCTGCCAGTTTCCATTATTTGCATCAGATCTTATGACATGTTACATACTTGCAAATCATATTACTTGCATCATAATGTCATGATGCAAATGAGGACAACTGATGGAACTAATATAAATTTGGATTTAATAATCCCTTTAGTCCTGAACAGACTGAAGTTTTCCTGTAAATATAGTTATAAGGCAGATCCATATCTATCCTTGGTTGAAGCTTTGGGGCACTGGATGAGGGTCTCCACCGGAGGTGGTATTCAGCAGGTTCTGACCAGTTCTGGAGAACCGGCAGCAGAAATTTTGAGTAGTTCGGAGAACCAGCAAATACCACCTCTGACTGGCCCCGCCCCCATCTATTCTCTGCCTCCCGAGTCCCAGCTGATTAGCTGGGTCTTCTTTTGTTGCCCTGCACAGGAGAACGGAGCTGGAAAGCAGGTTAGTGGGGTGGGGAGGGAATGGAGATTTTGCAGTAACCTTCCCCTGGAGTGGGGAGGGAATGGAGATTTTACATTATCCTTCTCCTGCCATGCCCACGGGGCCACATCCACCAAGCCACACCATCCCCACCAGCCATCCCCACAGAACTGGAAGTAAAAAAAATTGAATCCCACCACTGGTCTCCACCTATGAATTGTGGGCTCCCATAATGCTAGCTTGCTCACTCTGCAAATGGCCAACCTCAATGCTAAAAAATGTCCCCCTGATAGTTGCTCTGCTACTTCTTTGCTTTTCTGATTGAATTCCATCAATGGAAATGTATCCCCATCTCCTTCCCAACCTCCCAAAAAATTAACTTGCAGAATGCTTAAATAATTAATATTTTAAAGTTCTTTTCAACAGCAACTTTAAAATAAAGTCAATTGACTTTTCTTGTGATTTCATGTAACACACTAAAAGCAGGATTTTACATCTGTTGTAAAACAAGGAGGTTGACACATGTAAATGGTCATTCCTTAACTTTAAGAAACCTATTAATCACTTGCAAAGGTGATAATGATGAAGAAACTAATGTACATGTTAGTAGAAATATAATAAGTTATAAGTATAAGTTATAAGTATATATGTTTGCAGGCAATACAGGATGTATTTAATTTGATGAAGGGAATTTCGTCTCTTTTGATGAACCAGGAGCCATTCTAGACTTCCCCAACTGAAGTAAATTGCACAACAGCACACAGCTACTATATTCAGAGAACAGACCATTAGAGTACCTTCAAAAGGACTACTTACTTGTACATCCTTGTACATATAATATAGAATATCCTGAAACTGTCATTCTCATAAAAGTGCTCATGTACAGTTTTCTATAAATACCATCTATATTTTTTTTCCATCTTAATTACAGAAGCTCTGCAGATATTTTCACACCAGGTTTTATAGCGTTATAAATGATACAGAAGTTGAGATCTGCTTTAGAGCTAACATACACATGAATAATTTATTATAAGTTTAGAAGCAACGGGCAAAAGAACCCTAGTTTCAGCACTTCATAGATAGAGATAACTAAAAAAAACCATAAAGCTTAAAGAAAACAAGACAGAAGTGAAGACAGAGAGAATTAGCATCTCTCCTTCTTCTTCGAAGCACTAAATTGTTTTGCTTTGTTTTGCTTTTCCTTCTAATCCCTGCAAGATTTTCACATTTCACATTTTTCCAGGACCTGAAATAATACACTTTTCATTATGTCTTTTGGGCTTTTTGAGTTGAGACCTTTTTTCCAGAAATCATCCAAAATTGAAAGATGGGTTCAATACTATCAGGGCCCAACTTCAAATGGCAGAGCAAAGATTTTAGGCTTTACCAGAAGGCCAGGAGTTTGGGGGGTGGGAGAATATTCCAAAAGATGAGGGACACAGCAGAAAAGGCTCTTCTTCTGGACCACACCAGGTAAAATTCTTTAGCAGAAGGATTCAAAATAGGCTTCCTCAATTGGAGCGAATGGGACTGGCCAATCCCATTGGGGTGAGATGGCTCCTTATAGGACCCATGGTGTCAACCAGTATCCTGCCACAGTGATGTAACATAGCCCACTCAACAGGCCTCCAAAACTGTCCACACCACTACATTCTGTACCAGTTGTAGCTTCCAAATACTCCTCAAGGGTTACCCATGTAGAATGCACTGCAGTAATCTGAGAGATTTAGTCAGGAGAGCATTTGTATGTCCCTTCCTCTGCTGTTTCCTGCTTCATCAGTTCCTCCTGCTGTTTTTAAAAAATCTAGTTAATAATTACAGAGGTATGAACTTTAATGGAGAAGTGCTGTGGCACAGATAGGACTGCATGTTTTTGAGTAGCAGTTGCCAATGAATGCTGAAATCAGCTGTCATGATAGATTGATTTTAAAGGAATATTTTATGTTCAGAAAGTTTTACTCCTGATGTCTACAACTAAACATACATTTCAATCATTGACAGTATACTCCTTGTACAATGATGTAGTCAAAGCAGACACTTAGAATTTGCTGGAAATTACTGTTTTAGATTAAGTCTCCTGTCAAGAGATGAAAATAGAAGTTTCTGCAGGCACAAACACTCATTTTATTGAAAGCAATCCATCTCTTTCGTATACTCATATTCCTAGCAGTTGAAAGATATTTGAGTTAATCATAATGTAAAGTGTGTTCAGCTGAATTTATGATAGAGATTAAGAACATCTGCCCCCATATTACAGTGAAAATTCACTGTTAAATGTCAAGACTCTAAAACATATTCTGATGAAATGCTGCTGTGTGTGAAAATTTGAAATCCAAGAATCTGTCAGGACCATTTATGGGAAATGTTGTAAACTCCAGTGTTTTATTTAAAAAACATACAATCTCTCAGTAAGATATTGTAGCTGCCAGATGGCCAGAATGAGCCCACAGCTAATATTTTGGAGTTTCATTATAAAAACTGTGCTGGGCTCCCCACTGTCATTCAAGGATCCCAACTAATTAGCAGTTGCTGCTCAAATTATATTTATGTTCAAATGGGATGCATTTATTTGAAAAATGGTTTCTGATTAAATAATGGCTTCTAATAAGGATTCTGTTGGTTTCTTTATCAATGAGTCCTGCTTGTGTCAATATGCAAGTTCTTTCTTCTGGGCTGTACCTGCTTAATATGTGTAGAGGCAGACCTCACCATCCATCATTTGTCATTTCTCTGTCGATTGGTTGCAAAATGTGCCAATGCTCACCAAGTTTTATCCAAGGCATCTGCTTCAAATGCCCTTCAGCACATAAAGTAAGAAATGATATGAAGGCCCTGAACAGATGCCAAGTATATTATCATCATAAAGTTGAGGAGCGCTCATGAACTAGTGATTAAAGAAAATCAGTTTTCTGAGCAGGGAATGGTGTTTCCAGATAGATCAGAACTTTCACAGGATAATAGCCTGATTTTTTCTCTGCCAATTAAGGAGTCAATGTCAGCAAGGTTAATGGGACACAGATAATGGTAGGCCTTCCCCCCCCCCCCATCCAATGTCATAGATGTCACTAGAGGAATATGTTACTTGTGAAACATCTGGTTCACTCCTACTGGAGCACAAATCTCTGAACACTTGGGAAATCATTTGAAATAGATCAGGAGCTCATAGAGAAGGGAGAAATAACACTGTGGAGTGAGTAGAAGTTAACTGGCCAGCAATCAACACCCAGATAAGCAGAGATTAACACCAAGATTAACATTAGATCAACAATCAGGAAGTAAACAATACCCCAGTCAATGAACTACCAAAGCTAACAGCCTAATCAAGCTAAATAGTCTAATCAATGAATTACCAAAATACTCCAATAAACACTTGGGGCAAGTCACTAGTATATAAACAGAGAGCAACCACCACTCCCTTCTAGCACTGATTATGTTACCTAGTTGCAGAGGTGGTATTCAGCAGGTTCTGACCAGTTCTAGAGAACTGGTAGCAGAAACTTTTGAATAGTTCAGAGAACCGGCAAATCCCACCTCTGACCAGAGATTTTACAGTATCCTTCCCCTGCCATGCCGACCAAGCCATGCCCACAGAACCAGTAGTAAAAAAAAACTGAATCCCACCACTGCCTAGTTGGATAATGAAATGTCTGCAAGAAAACAACCAAGCTCAGAGAGCATTCAAGGACCTCACATTTTAACCCTGAGCTACAAATATTCTCTTCTATTGTTACTGTAATATATAACTTTAGTTATTTATATTGTATTGATATAAATATTTTTGTGTTTTATAGTGATTCTTAATCTTTGAATGAATTATACAATATATGTATTGCACAAATAATGATACATAAGAAAGGTTGAATTCCAAGAGATTCAAAATAAGAAAGTTTCTGGTTTATCAATCTCAGTTTCATTTACTTTTTCTCATGTTCTCTTTAGTACTTGTTTATATTTTTTTCTTAAAGGTGTCCAGTAAAAGAAGAGGGGGGAAATGCGTATAAAACGTACAAAGAGTGGCAAAAGAATGTTGTAGAAGTCTATATAATGCTGGGAAATATGAAAGGAACAAAGGAAAGAGGACAACCAGCAGCAAGAATGATGAACTATTACCCTGGCAGTAGATACAATATTGAAAGGTCTGAAAGATAAGTTGGGGCAACTTGCCCTGGAGAAAAGGTATCTATGTGGTCTCTAAGAGCGGACATTCCTTAGTGTCACATTATCAACCAATCTATATTTTTCTTCTATTGAGCTACAGTTTCTTCTTTAAAAAAAAGAGGTTGTAGGAAACATACAAGCATAGAGAATTAGCAACCAAACCTCCAAGTTCTAGCAACCCTGATACTAATTGTTGTACACCCAAAGTCTCATACACAGATGTACCTGCATACATGTGCTCACAACTCCCAGCGTCTTCATAAACATGTTTTTGCAGAAGACATTTATGGAGAAATTGTATGGTTTCGTTCTCAATGTCTGTTGTTGATGATTTCTTTGAACAAAATGCAGTATAGTTGTTTTCTGCTTAAAACTGACTTAACATTGTATGGGATTGTTATTTAGCTGAGTAAAATGTTATATAGACTCCTTCCTTCCTTCTTTCATTCCTTCCTTCCATCCTTCCTTCCTTCCTTCCATCCTCCCTCCCTCCCTCCCTCCCTTATAACCTTCAGGAAGCTATTAAAGAGCAGCTAATCTCCTAGGCACAACATTGAGTCACTATTTTTTGTTTGTTGTCTGGTGAATTGGTTAATAAGTTTGTCTTAGGGCCATTTATGATCTCTTTTATATTTTTTTGTCTTTTTCGCTTTTTAACCGAACTGTCCAGAGTCATTAAACTGGCCTATAAATAGTTCATAAAAATAATTAAATGTTTCTTTCAACACATACAATTAAGATATTACAAAAAAAACCCACCCTCATCTGTAGATAGAGTTATTTGTGGTTCAGTATGACTAATCATAGCATTATGGATAAAAGTATACATACTTTAAATAAGGGCACAAATATTTTCAGCTAGCAACTGAAAATCTACCCCTATAGAACAGTGTCAGGGTATAAATATAATTCATGAATGAAGTTAAATTTAATTCTCAGTGATTGCAAAGCAATGGAGATATATAAAAATATGATAGAATTATAGCACATTGTCATTAGTACACAGAAAATTCCAACTGGAGAGATTGATTTCACATGTTTACTTCAAAACCAAACTCACAAAGTTAAATGGTGACTTGCTTATAGACAAAACTAGAGGCCCACAATTTGAGAGTGCAAAATCCTATGTGTATTTTTTCCAGAAATGAAACCTAGGTACCCTATTGAGAATAGAGTGTATTGACTTAGAGTCTCCTTCACAGTGGGTACCTTCCAGCATATCAATTGTTTCTGACTTGACTGAGCAGTTTATTAGTCACAAGAGATATTTATTTCAATAACAGACTGATTCTCTTGCTTTCTGATGTTCTACTTAAGCTGCAATAAAATCCGTGGCTTTGGGATTTATGTTGCTTTTTAAAAAAAAAAAACAATCTAAGTCAGTAGCTGCTTTGGCAGGGGAATAATATGAGCAGACATCCCAATTTTGCAGTTCAATGCATGCAATTACACAAATGATTTTATATTTAATTCAATGGGGCTTCAAGTGAGTTCGACTTCTAACCCATACGTTTTAGACTTTGAGAGTTAAGCCTGCCATTTAAAAGAAAATCACCGTTTTTCCACACCCCTCTCAGTTCCATATTTGTTTATTCCATGATCCTAGTTAGTCAGTAAGTGGGTGCAAACAGATTGCTGCCCTTATTAAGATCATGCTGACTTCCTGGGAGCACTGCTGAGATGTACGATATCCCATAGAATTAATCAAAGCTGCTCAATTTGAAGCAAAATAATTCTAAAGTACTATTTTATATAACTTCAAAGTAAGGGTGATATCAGGCGCAAGAAACCAGGAACCAGGACAGTTTAAAAGTACTATGAGTATTTCATGCTACCTATATACAAGAATATGAACTACTATTCATGGTCAAGGCATATGGGCACTAGATAAGGGTCAATGGACTGCAAGAGGGGCTGGACTTGGGTTTTTTGTGACTCTAAACTAATGATGCATTTGACCCTGCCCTCAGTCTCAAAGGTGCTTTTTCAAAAGGTAACTGGACTGTTTTTGAGGAGGAAGAAGACATTTCACTTCTCATCCAAGAAGCTTCATCAGTTGACGCTTTGCATCAGTTGAATCAATGTTTAGATACTTAATCATTTAAAATTTATGTCATAGTGTGTGTGTGTGTGTGTGCGTGTGTGTGTGTATAGTCTGTTTTTGCATGTTCGGGTCTTTTCCCCTGTAAGATTGAGCGTATCTTGGCGACATTTTGACAAGGTCCCACTCACCATCCTCAGGCTGGTGCAAGATATTCTCAATCTTACAGGGGAAAAGACCCGAACATGCCAAAACCTGCATACCTACACCCATGCAAATCTACAAACACACACACACACACACACACATATATATATATATATTCTCCTTATTTACATTTGCCTCATTTAGTGACCGTCCACAGTTATGACAGTAATGAAAAGTACATTATGTCCAATCCTCATATTTATGACTTTTGCAGGTCTGCAAAGCAAAGTAAAGCTGAAGTAAGATCATAAGTGCAGTCACAGTTTCACTTAAGGACTGCTTTGCTTTGAATAATTTGCACAAGCCTCCATAGAAATCCCTAAAACTTGAAAGTGTGACAAACTGGGTTTAATTCAAATGAAGAACTGCTACAGAAGATCTTTTTAAAAAAGTTAACAAGAGTGAGTATAAATAGAAGAACAAAGGGTTATTGAAGAGTTATTAGCTTTTCTTAAACATAAAGTTAATTGATGAATCAATTTGGAAATATTTTTAATGAAAGGTTAATAGGCATTTTTCTTGACAGACAGAATATTTGACAAGTATTTTCACAGAAAAAAAAGACCTTAAGAAAAAGTTGTTTACATCAGCTAGATTCTTGAAAAATACCACTTTTATTTGACATGGTTTGAATTCTTTATTCTGAATAGACCCAAACTTAATTATGAGCATTCAGCAGAGTAAAATAAATTATTCTAATTAGGATTGAATCTTTCTTAAGTATTTCTAGAATGGGAAGCAATGATGCTCTGTATTTTCATATGAGCATCATCCGATGATTCGCAACAGATGATTCCTAAACAGAATTAACAGTTGCATGCTATTTATTGGGGCTGAGAAAGAAAAATGGGAATGGATTTGAGGAAGGAGGAGCCTCTAAATGGTATATTTGTTATTTCTTTCTTTCTTTATTTTTAAAAATCCATGTTTATTTTCTGACTTGCTGTGTGTTACAGGTATTAAGATAGTTAGAACATCAGTCAGCTGAAACTGCAAAGTACAAATTAAAAAATTAGGAAAGCACATAACCAGGGGTGGGATTCAAAATTTTTAACAACCAGTTCTGTGGGCATGGCTTAGTTGGTGGGCATAGCATGGTGGTCATGTGACTGGATGGGTGTGGCCAACTCAACATCACTCACATCGAGGCACGCATCTCCTCACCTGGCCTCTCATGACTGTGGGGATGCTGCAACAGTCGTAAGTGTGAAAAATGGTCATAAATCACTTTTTTCAGTGCCATTGGAACTTTGAATGGTCACTCCACACAAGCAAAGTACCAGCAAAGGAGAGGGAAAAAAACTCCAGAGAAGTTCCTGAGACAGGAAGTCTAGTCCTGCCAAGAATGTAATAAGAGTTAATGGAAAGGCAGTTTCTATAAGCAACACCAGAATGTTTCCTGCCTGCCTTCCTTACAGGATTAGGCCAGTAATTTCTTCTAACAACCGGTTCTCCAAACTGCTTAGAATGTTAACAACTGGTTCTAGCAAATAGGTGTCAACCGGTAGAATCCCACCCCTGACAAAACCACATCTTTTCATAATTGGGTTATAGGATTTATCACAGATTAGATTATTGTTCTGTTTTATTTTTAACAGCAGGACATCGGAAAAACTAGCATGCAGATGCTTATACAATGGCATGTATATTTCAAGCTGCTTATTTATTTATTTTCATTAATAAAGATGAAAGGAAGAAAAAGAGAATGAATGATAAAAACTTGAAATACCAGGATAGAAAGATGTATATACCATCAATATAAATTATGTATCCAAACTCTCTCTGTGACTTATTCTGATTCCCCCCCACCTCCCCCCAATTTTTAAGTAACCTGCAGTACTGAATTTGTTCATTAGAGAACAGGAAAGTAATTTCTTTATTTTAATGAAGAACTTTTTTGACTGAATTATTAAGGCATAACTCCTGAATGGAAAAATCATTTTAAAGCATTCTAACTTTGTTTTGCATTTACCCTCCCCGCTCCTTCATTCTGAGTAATATTACATTATAAAGAAGAAACAAAAAGAAAGGTATTTCCAGATCCTCTGAAATACTTTATATAGCAAACACTTTTAGATGGCATATGGAGAATTGTGGTTTCTTGTCTATTGTCCATAAGAAGCTTTCCCAAAGGAAGAAGTCCATGTATTGTTAGGGAAAGGGATCTTCTTCCATTTTTCTTTATTTTAGTCTCTTGGGTAACCTTTCTTCATTGTATGATTATTATTTTTTTTAAAAGAGTATTTTAAAGAATTCTTTAATGCTCAATTCATTTGCTGCACCTCATTTTCTTTCTGCTATCTCTGTAAGTGATTCATTTTATCCTTGACAACTATAACTCAGTATTTTTTTTTAAAGTTACTAATATAATCATTTTATTTTTAATACAGTAATGCTCACCTGCAGGAACATGAAGTTCACTTCTCAATATTAAGTGGAATCCTAAAGATTGTGGCTTTCTTTATGAACCTCATTTCTTTGCTTATACCACTCATCCATAACAGTTGGAAAAGCAGAACTCAATTTTTCTGACCTTGGAATTACATCTCTAAATATATGTCAAGGCGTACTTGGAGCTTTGTATTTTTCTTCTTAAAGAATGAAAAAAGGGATTTAAAAATTATTCTGCTTCTAAAAGTCTGATCCAGAAAGTACACTTTTAGTTTGACCTAAGGAGATTAAGCTGCAATTAATAGCAACACTGCTAACTAGTGACAAATAGATGACATTATCTTGGTATGTCAGCAAAATTTCAGGTCTGAGGTAAAAAGCTCGGATTTTGGGTGGGGAGGCTGCAAGATTTGTAAATCTTTAATGATTTATTTTTGCTGCATAGGAATGAGAAAAATGGTAATAAAAAACCTTTAAAAGCAGGAAAACTGGAGATTAGCTTTAGGAATATAGCAGTCTCCTAGTGAGAAGGCTGGCAGGTTTAAATATGCATCTGTGCTGAAAGCAGATCAAGGAAGATTAGAATAATTCACTACTACTGCTTGAAACAAAAAAAAAATGAAATAGCTGGGATTTCTGAAGAAAACAACATGATTTTAATAAACTATTTAAAGAATAGTTTGATACTAATTGCTTCGGTACTGATCTCTCTCCATTTTTGTCATTCAGCTAAAGAGTGTGAGAGTTTTCCATCAGAATTCAAACAAAATGTTTCTGACATTAAGTACAACTCCTTATGTGCTTTCCTCTCCACCAGCCTCTTTATTTGGAATGAATCAAGATTTAGATTAAAATCACACATCCATGGAGATTATCAGTCATCCAGGTCATGGCTATCCCAAAGGTGCTTTTTTTTCAAGAGGCAACTGGACTTTCTGTTTTTTCTTTGAAGGCGCGTAGCTTCTCATCCAAGAAGCTTCTTCATCAAAGAGCTGAAGAAGCTTCTTGGATGAGAAGCTACGCATCTTCAAAGAAAAAACAGAAAGTCCAGTTGCCTCTTGAAAAAAAGCACCTTTGGGATGCACATAGGAAGAGAAAGTTTAATTCATCAGTAAGCCTCCCAGTGCATTCCAGTTGTTACTGGATTGTACTCATCGCAAGAGATTGATGGGGCCCAAAACATCCTAGAGCTTTGTAGCTCTTTTCCCCAGCTCCTTTAGTTCATACTCTTTCGTTTAAAATCTTCCTGGTGTATCATCACTATCACCACCACCATCAACATCATCAAATACCTTGGACAATCAATATAGGACAATTCTAATAAGCTGCATCTAGAAAGAAAAGCCTTTTCTGGAGATTTTCTATGGAGAAAGAGCAATGGTGGTGCAGTACTACAGACTACTGCAGTACTGCAGGCTACTTCTGCTGCCTGCCAGCTGCCTGCAATATGACAGTTCAAATTTCACCAGGCTCAGCCTCCCATCCTTCCGAGGTGGGTAAAATGAGGAGCCAAAATTGTTGGGGGCAATATGCTGACTCTGTAAACTGCTTAGAGAGGGCTGTAAAGCACTGTGGAGTGGTATGTAAGTCTAAGTGCTATTGCTGTTCTCAGTCATCCAGGTTATGGTTGTCCCAAAGGTGGTTTTACAAGAGGCAACTAGACTTCCTGGTTTTTCTTTGAAGACGTTTTGCTTCTCATCCAAGAACAGGGAATCATTGTTCATTTTTCTTTTGAGCTAAAAAGAATGCAAATGACCACCTGTCTGCAAAGAGTATAACTCCTTCCGTTCTGCTCCATCTGGTCAGAGCTGAAAAAGCTTCTTGGATGAGAAGCAAAACATCTTCAAAGAAAAACCAGAAAATCCAGCTGCCTCTTGAAAAAACACCTATGGAACGGCCTTTTCTGGATTGTTCTGCATGATGTTTTTGGACATAGTTATATGGATATCAATCACAGTTTCTCTTTCCAAATAAAGTACTTTCATTTTCTAGATGTGACCAGCCACCAGATACAGTACAAAATGGCACTGTATTACATTATTATTATTACGTGTTATTCTTAAGTGCAGGAAAGAGCTTTATATTAGATTTTGTACTGCAGTGGTTTCCTGTAAGGTAGATCATGCTGCTGCTTCCATTCCAAAGATAAAACAAGAACAGGATTTGAGACACACACAACATTGGCAGTTGCTGGTGTTAGATAGAGAAGATATATGGCACAGAAATGCAGGCTGGACAATATCCTGCTCTTCTGTCCTGGAAATAATCTCTTAAAAGCTAAGTGAGTTTCCAAGCTTTTATACTGGTACTTCCCTAATGCTCGTAGTAAACTCAGTACTACTGACAATCCTTACAATACTGGTAATTGCTAGGAAATCCAGTTTTTTTTTTTTTTTTTAAAGACACAATGAAAATGTGGCTGTGAAACTGTAGCAAAGTGAAGCTGGCCTTCGAATTTCAAGGACATTTTGTTATCTGTGCTCAACTTAGCAGTAACTTCCCAGCCAACAACTTTCTTACAGCACACATTTTTATTACAGTTTCATTTTCTCCCTTGCACAAATGCATTTCAATCATATTCTGGCTATGCTATTTGGTCTGCACAAACTCCAAGCAATGTTATGTCTCGAGCACTCAAGAGCAACAACAGAAAACGGCACAAATATTTTTGTGCCACTGTCCTCGAGCCAAGTGATTTTGAAGCCCCCCCCCCAACTTTTCCATGGAAACACTTAAACTGATCTTTCAACATAGACTTGGCTGTACTTTTGAATCAGTCATACCAGAGGTGGTATTCAGCAGGTTCTGACCAATTCTGGAGAACCGGTAGTGGAAATTTTGAGTAGTATGGAGAACCGGCAAATACCGCCTCTGACTGGAGATTTTATGGTATCCTTCCCCTGCCACGCCCACCAAGCCACACCCACAGAATCAGTAGTTAAAAAAAAAAATGAATTCCCACCACTGAGTCATATGTATATTTCACCAGGACCGTTTTATAGGTCTATATTAGTGCGGATTGGAAGCAGGTATTCTTTATGGGCTGTTATGTCCTTTTTGAAGTTGAAAACATGCTGTGTATTCTATCGCCAGAACAAAGCAGACTCGAGACCGGAGTTGAATTCAGCTTTTTATTAACTGTTAGTAACTTCAACTAAAGCCAAGCCGCGGCAGCCCTTTTTATAGCGGCTGCTCGCGGCTCGCAACCAATGGCATTTATTTAAAACTCCCGCCACTTAGGCGGCCAATCAGAACTGTTGTTATCTACCAATCGCTAGGCGGCAGTATCTGTCCAATAAGAATGAAGTATTACGAGTATGCAAAACAAGTACATAACACTGTGGGCATTCTCTGGTTACCCACAAGCATAGTCATATTGTGTGTGTGTTTGTTTTGTGAATTGGATCCTCCATCCAAATACCTGATCCACTCAGGAAGGCCAACCTAAGCATTGCTGTGCAGTTTCTCCTAATTTTTAATTTTCCAAGAATGCCTCTAAATCGAAATGCTATGGAGAAAATGCTGTCCTATTTCACTTTGCTTTGACAACCTTCTTGTCTCTTGGTTAATAATGCAATATGTTTTTGGATTAATGGATCTCTAATAAGAATATATTCAATATTTATTCAATCAGACAAATGTACAGCTTCCTACAGCTTCCACCTGAGGTTAATGTGGATTGATTGGCTTTTTGTAAACCTTTTCCAATTTCCTGCATACACAAAGCAGAATGGATAAAATTCAGGGGAGCTCTTTTTCCCTTTTCTCTTTTATGAAGGAGTAGTCTGCACGTGAGTTTCAGGATTTTTGGATGGAGTCCTACTAATATCCTTGCCCCAAAGGTACTTTTTCAAAAGGAAACTGGACTTTGTTTTTCCTTGAAGACTTTTACTTTTCATTTAAGAAGGCTTCTGTAATTCTGACTAAAGAAGCTTCAGTCAGAACAGAAGAGGCTTCTTGGATGAGAAGTGAAGCATCTCCAAGGAAAAACAAATTCCTGTTGCCTTTTGCAAAAGCACCTTTGGGACAACCATGACTGGATGACTGAGAATCTCCGTCGACACCAATATGCTTAAGTTACAGTGTTTTTTTTTCTGCCCCTAGGAAACTTTCTTCTATCTCCTTCTAGACTCCCCTTGAGGCAATCAACACTCTGCATCCTGCTCCTCTGCAGAAATATCTTTAGAATATGTCTTCCACCTTCCTCCCCAGCTCTGCCATTACCATAACCTACCACCAGGATTACAACTTTGGAGAAAATGCCAGCAGGCTATTCTTTTACCATTTCATTCTTTACCATTCTGCCCACCCCGAGCTGCTCAGTGTAGAATATCTGGAATTTCACCTTCATTTTATCCCACATGTGAAAGAAATGTGGTTGGACACTCAGGCTGCCACAGGCTCCATCAACATGAGTGATGTTGAGCTAGCCACGCCCACCCTGGCCATGCCCCCCAGCGCCCCCACATGTCAAACACAACCCTGATGTGGCCTTCAATGAAATTGAGCTTGACACCCCTGGTTTAAAGCATTAGTGTCTTTTTTTTACAAATTCTCAAAGAAACAACAAGGAAGGGTGGCTGCTTTAAAGAATGGTAGGAAAGTGTTGTGCTCACAACTCGGCCTGGAGCATTTCTTCCAAACTTTTTGCACTACCACAGAAGTGTGAGGAATGTGTGTCAAGAGAACAACCTTTCATTGAGCAGATAAACTCACAGACCTTGTTTAGGTTGCTGCAATTTCTATTCCTTGTCAGTTTGGCTCATTTACATTAGTTCATCAAAACAAACAAACGACAACTGTAAAGAAAGTGATTTAAAAGTTATCTGGCCTCAGAATATCAGGAAAAAAAAAAGAAATCAGATTAGATTCATTCCAAGATAATGAAATATGATTGCAGATTTTCAGAAACTGTAAAACTCACCTCTGTATTGAAAACAAACCACCACTTGATTTCCACAGGCATTCAATTAAAGGTATTATGTGACACTTTCGTAGTGTCTAGTTCTTGTTTTAACAGGCTATAGGCACAGATATCACCCATTCAGAGTATAATTTTCATCTAAGTGATTTGCATAAGTGTTCATGTTGCAAAGGAAAGAGAATGTGGGAAGAATGTTAAATATTATATAGAAAACAATTATTTTTGAAATGTTAGTAAAGAGATCTTCATAGCAAAGTGACATAATATAAAAAAACTTGTCTACCAAGCACTTCCATTGTACCCAACTCTAATGGGAGAAACATAGAATGGAAGCTGGGAAATGTCAACTCCCTTTCTACTGCTCTGAAGTACTAGTTAAATGTCTTTGTATTAATTACTCCCTTTGGGAAAGTTGAAGTACCAGATTATGAATGATAACACCCTGATGGTACCATACAACCAGAGGCCTATAACTGTGGGCAGTTCCAAGATCTTGTGGTTGTTTTCAAAGCAAGAAGGAGAAGATACTATATAAGTTGGTGCCCCAGATGTTTTTTGTTGAAATACATAGAACATTCACACTCCAGTTTGGAGATTTGTAGATCTTAATATTTAAATTTATCAATAAATTCTATCTGGAAAGTAAAAACATATTTATTTATTTGTTTGTTTGTGGTGCAGTGGTTAAAGTGCAGTAGTGCAGGCTACTTCTGCTGATAGCCAGCTGCCTGCAATTTGGCAGTTCGAATTTCACCAGGCTCAAGGTTGACTCAACCTTCCATCCTTCTGAGGTGGGTAAAATGAGGAGCCATGTTGGGGCCAATATGCTGACTCTGTAAACAGCTTAGAGAGGGCTGTAACGCACTGTGAAGTGGTATATAAGTCTAAGTGCTATTGCTATTATTTATTTATTTATTTTATTTATTTATCATTCATTCATTCATTCATTCATTCATTTTCTCTTTTACCATTTTGGGTGTCAAGTGAGATACAAAGTTCTGGTTCATATAATTCTGGCAGCTTCAACCATTATTATTTGATGTTTTTGTAGTGTGTCTTTGACAATCTTCTTTGAAGTCTGCCTTGTGTTCTTTGGCCCTTTCCTCTTTTTGCATATGCCTTCTATGACAGGGGTCGCCAACCTTTTGGACCTCAAGAATCACCAAACTCATAATTTTAAATCCCAGGGACCACTAACCGATTCTGTGGGTGTGGCCTAATTTGTGAGTGTGGCTTGGTGGTCATGTGACTGGTTGGGCATGGCTTGTATGTAAATATTCTAAATATTTATATAAATATTGAATTTTTTTATTAAAAAAGAGCAACTTTTACCCAAAAGCAGGCAAAGCAGGCAGGCAGATTGAGTTGCTCACAGAATCACAGATTCATTCAGAGATCTTTCTGTCTACCATCGGCTAGCTCAGTCTGTCATATAAAATTTGCTTGCAAGCAATCTCATAAAATTTGCTAGCAAGCAAATTCACAAAATTAACTCATAACACACCAGGTATGTAAATATTTAATTTTTTATAAAAAAAAGAGCAACTTTTACTCAAAATCAGGCAAAGCAGGCAGGCAGATTGAGTTGCTCACAGAATCATTCAGTGGTCTATCTATCTGCCATCGGCTAGCTCAGTCTGTCACATAAAATTTGCTTGCCATGAGTCTGCACTGAATAATAGAGCCTTCAGTCCTAAGGTTAGTTTGGCTGTGCTTAAAAGCAGAGCTGAAGATCTAAAGACTAGCTAGAAAGTAAGAAATACAACTATTTCCTGCTTCTTAGCTAATCTAAATCTCCTGGCACAGCAGAACAGCTGATGGTTGGAAAAAGGAAAAATAGCAATTTAGCAGGCAAGCTTGCTGGGTAAGCTTGCACAGCCTTGTGTTTCTGCGCAGCCTGGATTAATTGCCTTGGGGGGTTGGTCTAGGGGTGAGATTTCTCTGCAGCCCACCAAATTTTTCTCATGGCCCACCAGTGGGCCGCGGCCTACCAGTTGGCAACCACTGTTCTATGATGTATGATCATTCATTTACAGGGCTTGTATTCCACCTCTGAACTGCTTATACATTCCCAACAGAGTAATCCAGTGAAAAGTTATAAATATAATTTTTATTTAAAAAAATTCAGAATGTCCCACTCCAAGGTACCATTCTCTTCAGGGAACATTTCCCTCATTGTTTCACCCCCTAAATGGAGCCATGATATGAATATAACATGCAAAGAGACTTCTGCTCATCAGGTATGACATTTGTATTCTTATCCACCTGTGCCCCAAATATGCTTTGAAACAAGACTTGGAACAATTGCCTAGAATAAACTAGGGAGATATTATTCTACTATCTATATGCATTCAGGAGCAGTGGAAATGAGCTGTTTTGACAGCACTGGACATTTAAAGTACCAAATCATTAACAAAGTCTATTAGATCTGAAGATGGCAGGAAGAGACTTGTAATGCACAAGTGGCTAAATTGTGGAGGACTCAAGATGGAAGAAAGCACAATAAAATATGCAGAACCCCAGAGTATCTCTTAGGAAGGATTCCTAAACAATATTGGTTTTAAAATGGCTGCCTGCCTCTTGAGATAAACGTGATACAACCAGAGTGGTACTTCAGTCAATTTTGTGCCTGCAATTCTAGAATGAAAGTATCTGTAGAAAGTCCATGTACAATGAATCAGTCAGTTGCTTACAGTTTACAGCATATGTGGGGTTACTTTTAAGAAAATTGAGAAATCACAGAAAGAATATTAACACACTCACATCTGCTAAAATAATATAATTTCTCATGATAGGCAGACTTATATTTATTAGAATATATATATATGTGTGTGTGTGTGTGTGTTTTCTTAAGTTTTCGCGGGTACTTACATGTATGGTATTCAGCTTTGTTCGGGTATTTTCCCATGTCATTATAGTTGTGCTTTTAAAGTTGTAGCAACGTTTCAGCAGAATCTCATCTGCCATCATCAGGCTTCTGTATTGTGTTTGTCTGTGAGTCAGACTTTTACAGTGGTTTTAGTTTTAAATTTGGGGCTAGCCTACTGCTGTGCCAGAATGTTTTTTTCTTCATCCTGATTGGTTGAGAGTCTTGGTCTGTGTTTATTGGTCTTGGAGTTTGCTGTGTTCTGCTTGATTGGTGTTTCTAATGTCTTCTGTCTGTTTTGTAGCTTTTTTTGTCTTGATTGGCTGGCAACACTGTGTTCCTGTATCGGAGGCTTTTAGTGCAGCTTGACTCCAAGTAAATGGACGGCTATCATTTGTTAGGAAGCTAGGTTTCATCTGGGTGCCTGGTTGGGGTGTGTTTGAGCTGGAGGTATCAGGGGGAGTCTGTTTGTGCCCAGGTGTTTGGCTAGCTTGTGGTGTGGAGATTTTTTTGTTTGTGAGCGCAGGCTTCCAAATAATTGAATAATTGAACACAGCAAACTCCAGGACCAATAAACACAGACCAAGACTCCCAACCAATCAGGATGAAGAAAAAACCATTCTGGCACAGCAGTAGGCTAGCATCAAATTTAAAACAGAAACAGCTGCGAAAGTCTGACTCACAGACGAACACTATCCAGAAGTCAGATGATGGCAGATTAGATTCTGCTGAAACATTGCTACAACTTTAAAAACACAACTATAATGACGTGGGAAAATACCCAAACAAAGCTGAATACCATACATATGAATACCCGTGAAAACTTAATTATATATATATATATATATATATATATATATATATATATATATATATGTATGTACGTATGTATATGTATATGTATATGTATATGTATATGTATATATACAGCAGTTTTTGCAAGATCCCAGATTCTTGAAATACTGCTCATTGTTCAAACTAATAAAAAGGTTGACATGGTACGAGAATAACAAAGCTGAAAATGAACCTGGCAAGGAACAACAAACAAAAAATGATTATTCTGATGCCCTGCAAGAATGCCAAAATAGCTTTTGACAAAGGCTGTGGTAAACTATTTGCAATATCATGCAATTTAAGTAGGCATCCAGAAAGCAGTGAAAATAATTCCTCTGCCTATTAGAAGCTATACCCAGACCATAACATGCAGGGATACAGCAATCCAGATTGAATAACTCTCATTTTAAAAGACAACTTTAACCTTCCTGGACACAACATTTATTAAAATTAAATGAAGGTTGGATTAAATAATCTGAACATTAGCTGCTGCCTAGAATGCTCTAAACCATTAGATTAAAAACCCATTTAATTTCATTTTCTTGATCGTCAGAGCTGCAGAAAAATAATAAAATTCAGAATAAGCAGAACTGTTAGAGCAGGTTGACAGTGAAAAATATCTCTGATTAAAAAGAAGACTGTGACTAATGAAGCGTGTGTGTATATATATAGTGTATGTGAATCTATATCTACATCTATAAATGACATAGATGATAATTCAGTTGACAAGAGATGGTTGACATTGAACAAAAATCCAGGATCTCACATTCTTGGGTAGTAGTGCAACTTTCCTATATATTTCTGAAAAGGTTACTGATAAATTTAGCATTTTCTTCTATCTGGACTTCTTTGAGAATTCTTTTGTTTTGAATCTGGTCCTTATTGCATGTTCTATTTCTTGTAACTATATTATCTTTTTCTCTATTTATAGCAAGCTTTTATGGGTGCATCGCTGTTATCTACCTGAAGATATTTATATCTATAAAGTGCATCTATAAATGTAGAAAGTTGAATGTCAGCATATACTGTCCAGCCATATTACTATTTTCACACTGAAATGAATCCAAAGTAAAGCATTCATTTTGGCTAAAATTTTGCAGAATCCATGAACGCACGTTTTTCTTATATGAATGCTAAAATGCTGAAGGAAAACATAGAAATAAAGTATAATATTTTATATTTTCCCTCAATTAGAAAATAAGTACATTGAATTGGAGATGGGTAATTTTATTATTTCTGGCCAACTCTCATGTTACCAATTGCTAATGTGCTTATTTATTTAAGTTAAACCCCACCTTTATGCTCAAGGTAGAAACACTTGATTAGTCAAGGTAGTTAAGAAGTCAAAACCAAAAAGTTTAAATATGACGTTAATGTTAAAATCATTTAAAAGCCTGCTAAAAGAGATGTGCACCTATTAGAATTTCTAGACACTTTTCAAGAATACCCTATCAAGCAGTACCTACTAAAACAGGATATAACCAGAGATTGGATCTATTACTAAATCTGATCAGCTCAGGTATGGTTAAAGATGGTAGACAAACTGTAACTGAATAAACATATACCTTTCCATTCATGTCAGGCCATTCCACCACTACCTTTACTCACAGTGAGTAATTGCTATCCCTTTCCATTGATTTTAAGTCACTCTGCCATCATCTTTACCAAACTAGATTTGAAAATGCCAATGCCTGCTATGGCCTCTGTTAGTAAATGTTTGGAGTAAATTTCAAAAGCTATGTTCCGTATGCTTTCCTATTTATTTATTTGCAATTGTCTCTGGAGCATCAATTATTTTTTGAAGATAACTGAAAGTTTGCAGAGGGCCTATAATTCCACAGGTGTCCAAAGTTGAAGGAAATTTTCTAGAATAGTCATCTAATAACTACCTCATTTCAGCATGAAGAAGAATATAGTACTTCCTACCAACAGGGAAGCACTGATCCCATCTTCAACAAGGCTTTAATTAGACAGGAGGGGCAAGCAAGCCGGTGATAGCACCCATCTTTCCATAATCTTCAGATCTAGAAGCCAAACATGAATCATCACCCTCAAGATAAAGAGCTGTTCAAATTATAGGTCTGTGATCTGCCCCAACATTAATCAAATTTGAAAGGGAACAAAAAACTGTATTTCACATACAATAAAATAAATCACCAACTGTTTTGATTCCCCCACTTCTAATCTCTCAGAAAAAATGATCCCCTCATCTCTCCCCCCACCCCCCAAAAAAGAGCCAATCCTATAGAAATAACTGAATGAAACATTCCTGGAAAGATATATAACATTGTGGTGGCACAAGGTATTTGTCCACACACTTACAAGCTGCATTCACTATCAACCATATAAGCAGGGGTGTCAAACTCGTGTTGTCATGGTGTTGTCACATGACGTATCGTGACTTGTTCCCCCTTTGGTAAACTGGGCATGGGCATGGCCAGCATGTGATGCATCCAGCCTGCAGGCTGTGAGTTTGACAGCCCTGGTACATACATGGAAGCTGCTATTAATATGCTATTGTAATAAAGCATTCATAGCACGCTGAATTCACCCTGGATGGCAGGCAACATGGAGAGGAATCAACAGGACCCTATGGTCCAGTAAACCAAATAGTTTGTATTCAACCATCATATCTAAGAAGTAGTATAATTAGCATGCTGACCTCATAGGAAGAGATAAATAACAATAAGGTCACCCAGATGGATTTACCAGAAACATTCCAATGCCATGCTGTAATTTGCATTGCAGCTACGTTTTTTTCTTTGTTTTGTCCTTGAAATATTGTGAGCTAAGGGTATATAAAGTGTAGGTCAGCTTTTGTTCAGGGCCGCTCAGCAAGCTGCTAGTGCTTTGCTAGGAGGCTGCAGTACATTGTAGTTGTCTGCATGCCTAATTAATGTGCATTGTATCTTCAAAGTGATTTGGTTGTTTTAAGTAAGCTAGGTTTTGGCAACAACAATATACTTCAGTTTTATACTTCTTGGGTGATGTCCTATGTTTGCTTTGTTCTGTGCTCCTAAATTATCTTTTACTGATAAGCAATTTGGCTACATATAATTTAGATTTATTACTCAGATGCCATAGAAAAACAAATAAAATCTGATATAATTTTATACACAATTACATCTTGACAGTTCTATTGATATGCATATAGACATAAATATAATAAAAGCTAAAGAAAAAGTCAGGTTAATTTATCTGATGTCATGTAGACGCTCAGTAAAAGCTTGGAAATTAATAAATTAACAGAAGGAAATTCCTAGCTCGTTCTGTTTTGGAATCCCAATGGAATCCCAATGGAAAACTTAACACATATCTAGTGGTACACAATAAAACTGCCCAGTATACAATAAATAATTAAATTTATGTCTAAAACATAAAAAAGCAACATGAAACCTAAATTACTTTCATCAGGAATGTTACGCATGCTCTTTCAAAGGACTTATAAGAGTCTAATACTTTTAGGAAAAGTAGAGTTCATGTGAAATTAATCTCTGTTTTCTGCTGGAAAGAAATGTGTCTAAAGAAAAACAAAATTTTATTCTTAATCTGTTTTTCTTTCATAGAATGTCTTGTACAGAAAACATAAAGCACAAAAATTGTAATACAGAACTCCTATTATAGGTCATAAATCTTACACTAAGTTAGACTTTGTTCTATGGAAACAGATATCTCTTGACCGAATTGTTGGACTTTTTTCCCACATAAAATAAGTAAAAATTCACAGTCCATCAATGTCTCACAAAAACTTCAGTCATAATTGGTTATCAACTCCTCCACAATTTTTGCCCACATGCCTTTATTCATATAAATACTTCATAGGATCTGATCTTGTGCTCTTATTTCTTTCGGAAATAAATGTTTAAAGGGAATAGAAGAAGACACTTTTGTTGTCATTTTATTTGGAAAACACATTGGTAATAAAATTGTAGGAGTTAAACAGCAGGTTAGAAACCTGGAAACCATGAGTTCAAGCATGCCTTAGGCATTAAGCCAAATTAGTGACTTTGCACCAGTCATTCCCTCTCAGCCTCAGGAAGCAGGCAAGGACAAATCACTGCCAAAACCTTGTCAAGAAAACTTCAGGGACTGTCAACAGTAATTCAAAGGTGAAAAAAAAAACAGATTAAGTGCCATGAAAAAGAGGTAGCTTTGTAGGATTTGCAACATAATTCATCAGTTACAGACCTCAACTTTTATTCAGATATTAGGATAAGGTTCTTATCTGGTTTGTCTATCCCAATCATTTTGGTTTTGTCCATTTTTCTTCCTGCTGCTCATCCTGATAGATTTGAGCAAGTAGATAGTGAAAAGAGAACTTCTCTTGCACCTTATCGCTCAATGTAGCAGATTATAACTCTATGTAATTCTATAACATATTCATCATGCATACTATCCTCTTGTATTGTGAATTTAAGGCAGTTTCAAGAAAGTGATTGTATTAGACGCTGCAACCTGTTGCATGCAGAAAAACGAGTTACATGGTGTTTGACGCACTCAAATATTTGTATGCTTCAATCCAGTCAGGAATCAAATCTCGGCAAATGTAAATATCAGCAGCAAACAGTGGAAGAGAATGAAGAAGTTGCATAGAAAGGAAAGAGACATAAAATATGACACTCTGCTATAAATCTTCAATTATGAGATATTTCTGCTATCTTTACAAAGGGAAAAAATAGGCATTGCCTACTGATAAATAGTGATATGAGGCCTCCAATCAAGAGAGATGAAAGGCGTCAGAATGTGATAAGAATGATTGGAGAAGTCATATTTGTGTTCTGATCTTTAAAAAGAGCAGAAATGAAGGCATTTGAAAAATGTTGCTTGATGGAGTTAATATGGGCCTGACAAATAGGCCATGGCAAGATGGTTCAGCTCTTGCAATTAACCCAAGGACCAATGCATTGGCTGCTGAGCAGATGGATATTTCCTGTCAGGATGCTCAAGATGCACTGAAAACCATTTCAAAAATGAACCACCTCCATGCTCACAATCACACAGAATCCACTACAACATTTTTGCTTCACATATATTCACAACAGGAGAAATTACACATGACCCCAGTTTCCAGGGGGCTGATATTGGGTAAAGAGGAAAAATGGCATCTATTTTGCCACAGAAGACCCGGCTATATACAGTATTACTGAAGATATCTCCTGTATGGTGAGATGCGGGCAACAGTATGTTGGCCTGCCTAACAATATGAACATGCTGGGGATAAAATTGAACTTTGATTGTGCTTGGGGCACACAGGACAAAGTATTGGAAAACAATGGGAATGATGGCTGTACTATTAATAGGAATAGTTACATGTAGCATGAGAGTGATTAAGGTTGGTCACTTAGCTCAATCTTGATTATTATTATTTTTAGGATCCTACTTACAGATATCCTACTTATTTATTTATAAACTGCCTCTGAAATGAGGCAGTTTTTAAATAAATAAAAGCAAACAAATAACACTAGTGAAATTCTTAACTGACTAATACCACAGTGGGTGGCAGAGGTCAATATCTCTGAACCTGTCTCATGATAACCAAAGAATATGCAAGACCATAACTTTAAGAGGAACAAGTGATAAAGAGCATGAATGAAAAGAATGAAAAAAATTTTTTTTCTTCTGTGAAACTAAAGGGGAAAGATTTGAAGTAGAACCTGTGGAGTTTATAAATACATGGAAGACAGTAAGGTGTCGTTTTAATTATAAATAATCATAAAAAAATCCACACAGAATGTCAGAAAGTAATTTAGATTATGTAATCTAGGTTGTAAGGATTATATGCAAGCAAAAATCCTTGCATTCATGACTGCATGTTTTACTCTGGTGTGATAATAGAAGAACCAATCATCAATCAATCATCAAGAATCAAATCTGCAGATGATATGAAACTGGCAGCAATAGCCCACACCACAGAATATAGGCTCAAGATCCAGGAGATCCAGTTTGAGCTTCTTCGGCGACAGATTGAAATCTGTGATTGTGCACAGTTTCGATCTGTGCTCGCTACTGGAGCGCCCCAAGCTGGCTGGTTTCGGGGCTAAGCCACCCCACAGAGGTGATGAAGAGGGCCACCTCAAAGAAGAACTTGGCCGGAAAAGAATGTGTAGGAGGAAGATAAGAAGAGAAAGTTTTGGTTGACTGGGTCGAACTGGAAAAACAACAATACAAGGTACCCTGGAATTTGAATTATAAAGAACAACATTGTTCCCAAAGAAGACTTTGAAGCTGTGAATGAGAGGGGGGAGGGAAAGGATTTTTTTTTTCTTCCCTATATTGACAACTAACAGATTTAAGCAAGAAATCGGCAAAAATCCACTTTGACAGTAACAGGTATTTAAGCTGAAAATAAAATGTCAAAGGGATAATAAAGATTTCTGGATTCTCAAAAACTTTTAAAAGAAGGAGAAAAAACAAAAGGGTGGGATCTGGAAAAAGGGAGGAGACCACCTGGAAGTAAAAGGAATTAACAGTGAAACTTTAACAAGATTCCTAAAAGATACATTTGAATTGAAACTTTGTAACAAGATAAGAGAACCCCAGGAAGAGAAAGTGGAAAAAGGAAGCAAGAAGAAACAGCTTTGGATTATTTGGATTACTTGGTGATTTTTGGATTTTTGGCTATTGGATTTAAAGGTCTAAAATTAATTGGGTGGTTGTTTAAAAGGTTTTAAAATGGTATCACTCTTGGAAGAATTGAGAATGGAACTTAAAAAAACAGAAAGAAGATGCACAAGAAGGAAGAGGTTCTTTTGGCTTCGTATTTCAATTTTTAGAAATGAACTATGAGAAACAACAAGAAATGCCTGTAGAACAAGAAGGGCGGGACAAAGAAGAAGCCATCTTCAATGACCAAGTATTTCTATGTGGGGAAAAGAAAGGAAAGGGGGGAAAGAGAGTGAAACATTTAAGATCCGAAAAAACAACCAAAAAAGGAATAATTTCAAAAGTAATTATAACATTAGGAAGAAACAGAAAAGAGGATTACAGAAGAAAGAATCAGAATTAGAGAAAAAATGGGTCAAAAAGGGAAGGAAGAAGAAGAGGGAGAAGAGGGAAAGGAAAAGAAATTATAAAGGACAGAACCAGGACATAGAGAAACAGGGAAAATGTACAAGACACAGAGATAATGGGTGAAAACTTAATTGAAAGGGGGATTCTGTAAGGGTACATAAGATAGTATTGTTATATTAGAAATAGAAATGAACTTTGAAAATATGAAACAAGTGTGATTAAAATGATAGATAAAATACTAATTGTAATGTAATGGAATGTTTAATAAATAAATGTAATAAAGAGAATGAGAGAAGGAAATTAGGAAAGGAGGGGAACATTTTAATTATTATAAATGTGTTATAAAAATTTAAGTGAAGAAGAATATGAAAGAAACATGAAAAAATATAGAAATATTATAAGTGTTCCTAGAAGTATGATATCCTATTGAAAAGGAATGTTAAAGATGTCAAAGATTATAACTAACATTAATGATAGAGCTGAATTGGAATAGAATAAGTATTTTATTTATTATTGTTATATATATATTTTCTCTTTAAGAACTTGGTGCGTATTTTAAGAATGTACCAAGCAGAATTCGACTGGAAGTTATGTGTTATATTGAATGTTATAATTGTAAAGGCATAAACTGAAGTTTAAATAAGAGTTGAATGGATAAAAATTAAAAGATACAAAGGTGTCATACTCCAATTAGTAACTACAGGGGGAAATTTTGTTTAATGAGAAAAGAAAATATGAAATTGAAACAGGACAGGCAAAAGTATAAATATGATGACTAGAAAGGTATTGAAACTTAGAAAAAGATATATATATATATATATATATATATATATATTTTCTGAGGTTCTCGCGGGTATTTGTATGTGGATCTTTGATTGTTCGGGTTTTCTCCCGCGTAAGATTCGAAGTATCTAGGCAACGTTTCGATGAAGTCTCATTCATCATCTTCAGGCTTCTGTCTCTGGCTCTGTGCTTCTCAGAGTAATGTGAGATTGCAGCTGCTTCTTCCTTTTAACTGCTAGTGGGGGTGGGACTTGATTGGGTGGGGGCTTGGCTGTGTTCTGATTGGGTGGGAGTGTGTTCTCATTGGTAGGGGGTTTGGCTGTGTTCTGATTGGTTGGGGGGTTGGCCGTGTTCTGATTGGTTGGAGGCATGTTCTGTTCAAGTGGGGGCTTGGTTGTGCTCAGGTTAGTCTTAGTTGCTGGGGGATTTGAGTTGGTGAGCTGTGATCTTGCTGTTTGGCTTTGAGTTCGTGGTCGTGCTGCATCTTCATAGTGGGTGTCGGTTAGCTTTATGTATGGCTCGGAGGGGTTTGAAGTGGGTAGTGATGCAGCTGCAGTGCAGCTTCTGGTCCATGGTCGTGTCTCATCTTCTGAGTGGGTG
>NW_020769406.1:561936-586513 GCF_900518735.1 Pseudonaja textilis
TATATAATTGAATTTAGAAAGGAATGAGATAATTAAAAGTAAGATTGAGAAAACTAAGGGAAGGGAAAAATTATTGAGAAAATGTTAAAATAGTAATAAGATATGGAATAGAACACAAAGATGAATATGAAATTGAATTTGTGTCTGTATGGAGAAGTGATAACCCGGGACCATGCTATTCTTAAAAAAAAAAAAATTACTTGTATTATGTTTTGTGAAAACCCAAATAATTTTTTATTTAAAAAAAAAAAGAATATAGGCTCAAGATCCAGATGGATCTCAACAGACTTGAACACTGGGCCTTCTCCAACAAAATGAAATTCACTGTAGAGGAAAGTAAGGTCATGCAGGCAAAAAAAAAATGTACAGGTTCAAATTAGGTTAAAACTGGATCAATAACAGTAACTGTAAGTGAGATCTTGGAGTTCTAGTGGACAACCACTTAAACATGAGCTAACAGTGCAAGGTGGAAGCCAAAAAAGCCAATGCATCAGAAGGCAATATGAGAAATAATGGATGGAAACTAATAAAGGAGAGAAACAGTCTAGAACTAAGGAGAAATTTCCTAACCATGAGAACAATTAACCAATGGAACGGCTTGCCTTCAGAAGTTATGAATGCTCCATCACTGGGGGCTTTTAAGAAGAGCATGGGCAACCACTTGTCTATAATGGCCTAGGGAATGAGTCCTCAACCCCAGGGCTGTAGCCCACTACTGATTCAAGGTCTATTTGGAATTGGGCAGTATGAATAGCTAGCTGGAGCATGTGTGTATGTGCACAGCTCAATTTGTGCAAACAGTGAACCAGTGGATGCTCACCCATGTGTGCACCAGCCTGCTGCTCATGCAAGTTGAGATATGTACATGCATGCCAGCCTGCCACTCACATGCCCAATTCCCCTCTCCTCCCCAACCAGGGCGCCAAGCCGCAAAGGTTGGGGACCACTGGCTTAGGTCTCCTTGTGCAGAAGTTGAACTAGAAGATCTTCAAAGTCCTTTCCAACTCTGTTATTCTGAACCAGGGAAATTGTCCCTTTGGGAATATTTTGCAGTATTCTGTATAAAATGCAGTCCAGTGGGAGAAAATGTTTTGTTGGGTAGAAATGAAGTGACAGCTGGGGAAAAAAAGTGATAGGTCTTTTTGGAGCCTTAAAAAGGAATAAGAATTGTAACTGTTTAGTAATACCCTCTTAGAGAAAATGCTTTTTAAAATACATCATTTAAGCATGTCTATTCATTCATACCACCATAATAGCAAAATAATAGATAAAATTGTTAAAGAATTATCTTCCAAAATGAATGGCGAATGGAAGCTACCTGGAACAAGAGGTGGAAGCTACCTGGAACAAAATAAAAAGAATTACATTACAAAGAGCTTTGGCAAAGTGGGGACTTAACATGATTCAGACTATAAAAATGTGTTTAGTGGAATGAAAATATGAAAAAGGCTATATATGAATTAAAAGGCATGTGTAGGAGAATGATTGCTGCAAGAAAAATTGAAGGCTTTATGCCAGGCATGAGGTGCATTGATCAAATTTTTGCTCTTCAGCAGGTCATTAAGAAATGTATGAATTTGAGAAGGAAGGTTAATTGTACATTTGGTGGTTTAGAGAAAACATATGATCAAGTGAGTAGAGTTGAACAATGGAATATTTTATGCAAATATGGAGTTGCTGCATGCAACCAAAGCACTGTACGTGTAATAACATGCACAGTATATTGTGAATGATTCAACACCAAGCAAGGTAAAAAGTGTGTGATATTCACTTGTTGGTTTAATGTATTTTTGCAAAAATGTACCAAAAATGTTCACGGTGATGATGGAGGTATGCTGATCAGAGGTATGAATATCATTTTTTTTATCTTGTACCTTTTAGTTCCTATTTTTAAAAGCCTTTATTTTTCATTTGTGTTTTTATTTAATTTGCCCCAATAGTATATTCACATGTTGTATTAATTGATTTCTTTTTAATATTAAGTTTATGCATTTTTCTATCATTTAATTCTACTTTTTTGCATACACACACGCACACACACACACACACACACACATTTATATAGAAAGGATACTATGTTGATAGCTGAAATCTCTAGTAAATGTTAGACTGTATGACACAATGAATAATAGACACAGAAAATTAACATATTGAAGAACAAGGGAGTTGTATTTACTAGAGAAGATGGAACAAACAATTGCAAGTCATAAGGAAATATCAAAAACAAAGAAACAAAAATGCAGCAAGTAAATGGTTTCCTTGGTTACCCATTTATTAAAGATGGGGGGAAAAGATGGAGAATTTTTAAAATGTGCAGTGCTCAGAAAAAGGGAATGGCTAATGTGATTGGATGCAAGGAGTGAATGTTTGTCAAACATAGTTAAGAGTGCTCCTCTTTCATCTTTGTTACAGTGAAGTGAGTGTTAGGTATGTCAGGAGGAACATAAAAATAACTTGCATGAAGTGGGAATGGAGTAGTTAATTGCTTGTAGTAAAATACAAGAGATAGATATATGTTCATTCTTCCATGACTCCTGAATGCAATCATTGAGTAACCAGTGTGAGGTGGCTGACCCAACTCTTATTAGAAATAATGAATAACAATCAAACTGCAAAACAGATATATCGTATGTAGGATATACTTATGAAAGGGTTCAAAGGAAGAGGAAAACCAAGAGAGTTGGAGCTGGATGAAGTTGTTGAAAACTTAAGAAGACATGGCAATGTATGAACTGGAGTAACAATAACTTGCAAAGATAGAAGGACATGGAGAGATATTAAAGAAGTAGGCACAAATAAGATATATCAATCTTTTTTCTTTTACTTTTATTTAATGCCTTTAATTTCCTGCTCACCACTTCTTACTCTTTTCTGTTGCTTATCCCAAAAGGAAAACATTGTCTGGTATGTAGCAATATACAGTATATAAATTTGGTAGGCTTAGGTCAGCACATTCACCACTACATCAAACTGGTTGTATGGTACAAGTAACAATTTGCACAGATAGAAGAATATGGAGAGATATACATGAAGCATGTGTAAATTAGATTTATCAACCCCTTTTTACTCTTAATTCATGTTTTTAAAGTCTTACTCACCATTTCTTATTCAACTTTTTCTGCACTTTAAATAATGTTGTTTATCCCAAAAGGAAAGCATGTGCTGATATGTAGAGACACATACATATATATCTCTATCCACTGGTGGGCTGCTGGTTCTAATGAACCAGTTATTCCAATCATCACATGGTCCCGCCTAGCCAGCCCCGCCCTATCATGTTCTATATTTCCATCTTTCTTGCTCAGCTGATGATGGAAGATGAGATTCTGCCGAAACGTTGCTACAACTTTAAAAGCACAACTACAATGACTTGGGAAAATACCCGAACAAAGTTGAATGCCATACATACATACATACATACATATAATCAATCTATCTATCTATCTATCTATCTATCTATCTATCTATCTATCTATCTATCTATCTATCAATCTAGAATACTTTATTGGCCAAGTGTGATTGGACACACAAGGAATTTGTCTTGGTGTAAATACTCTCAGTATACATAAAGAAAAGGTACATTTGTTAAGAATCAAGAATCATAACGTACAATGATAGTCATAGGGTACAATCAACAATCAAATCATACTAGGAAACAGTCAAGTGGGAGGGGATGGGTGAGAAGGAGTGGTGAGAAGATTAACAGTAATAGTAGTGTACACTTTGTTAGGTTCATATCTTTTAAAATAAAGAACAGGTTATAATTTTAATATAAACAGTAAGTCACCTGCAGACTTACTTGTTTTCATAACAAAAAAAGGTCTTTGACTTGTGTTTCCTGGCTAGGATTCTATTGAGAAAAAACCAGAGGATGTAGGAAGAGATTATTTCGATTCTGAGCCACACAAAGCATGTAATCCATATCCTGACAACAGGGATCTAAATGCAACCTTGTCTTCCAGCCTCATTACACAGAAAGTAACATTCCATTTGTGTTTATATAAAAGTCCCATCAAAGTCTCATTTGTACATGCCATGTCTTTCTAACCCAAATTATGTACCAAAATAGGGAGCTTTTTGCCTGGAGGTGGCAGCTGCCCAAGGTCTTCAAACAGCAAACAAAAAGCAAGAGACATTGAGTTGCATTTTAATTTCTACCCAATTGCAAAACAGGATATTGCCTGTTCTCAAGACAGTCAGTTCAGAAGGAGGGTTTCATATGTAAGTCCCAAGTTTCTTATTTTACATAAAGGATATCATTTTTTTTTATCTTGTACTTTTGTACCATTAGAAACCCAGTAGTTTTATTATTATTATTTTTTAAAAAATAACAAATAAAATCACAGTATGCAATATTTATGTTGACCTAAGCTCATTCTGCATTTTCTTGGATCGGTTTTTATTCACAAACATTGTTACCCAGCACTACAATTTTATCTTCAGTGGTTTAGGATTGGTGAGGGAAGAAGATGAAAAGGAAGATGAGTCTTTGATATATTAAAGGCTCAGCTCCTTTCCTGAGGTGACCACTTTTTCCTAAAAATTTCTTAATTACAAAAACAAAACATAACCTACTAGTGACTGAAAATGGAATTTACCACCACATATAGGACAATCTCTATTAGAACTATATTGTGGTCCATTTTTTGTGAATTCTAAAATAAAACTGTACCTGTTTTATTCATCTATTATAGGCCAAGAATGATTAACTACTGTCCCTCCAGCATCTATTTGCAGACAGTTGGTAAACAAATTAATACCACTCAAATTGGGTGGCAAAATTGTAGAATTTCAACAGCATTTTTTTATTCTTCCTTTTTATGGAAAAATTTGGGAATGAGAACAGTAGGCTATGTCAGATTTAATTATACAGTATTTAATTCTCTCAATCCTTCCACCCTTAGCATAAAAATCCAATTTTTATCTTTGCTCTTTTTGTTTTGTTATTTTTAAAGAGAGATACAGTAAGTCTTAAGGAAAATAAGAGAAGTCTGGAAAACAAACTTTCCCATCTTCACTGTCAAAAATATTTATATAATACAACACCTCAAATGACCCCAAATAGAATAAATGAAAATTTGACTTTGAAGAAGTATCATAAAAACTATATTGGTAGTTTTGAACTTTGGTGCTGGAGAAGGCCCCTCAGAATACCATCAATCCCACCTTCTCTCTCAAGGTCCAAATAACCAGGCTCAAATTACCATATTTTGGGAACATTATATGAAAATCCAGCTCAGTCTAGGAGACCTATGGGAAGTCTATAATGCTGGGAAAGGTGGAGGGAAGAAGAGGAAGTTCAGCAACAATGATAATGGACTTGATTAAAAGAAGCAATGAATGTACTGTTGGAAGCCCTGAAGGAGTAGTTTCAGGATTGTTCATCTTGGAGAATATCTAGCTATATGGTCCATAAGAATCAGTACCAACTTCATGGTATATAATCAAAACTCAAAAGATTTAGTATTTTTTACAAAATAAAGTAAAAATAAAATTTTCCTTCTCAAAACCAGGAATACTTAGAAACATATGTCACTAGTACAATGAGAAACGAAGAGATATCAACCTAGTGAATAACAAGAGTCTTCTCTGATTCTACAATCTGTTCACTAGAAATTAAAATTACTATGAACCAAATGTGACAGATACTAAATAATATTTTTGTACCCAAGATAATAAATAGACAATATCCTGGAATTAAAGGTTAAACTTATCTACAGGTTATAGATCGAATCCAATTTATTGGGTTTTTTTCCCCAACAAATATTTCCATTAGTGTCTTTCCAAATTTAACAAATTTAAATTTAACTTCTGTCTCCCTGAAAATATTTTGAATAAGAAAGCCTTCTGATTGAAATATTGGGAAAAATTCATAAGCCAAACCTTAAGGTACCTAGTAACTATAACCATGCAAGTTATTTCTTTTTAGAGCTACAGAAATGCAAGCATTACAGCCTATCAATTCCATTGAGCATTAGATGGCTTACATCTTCTAGAAGTCATTTCTAACATCTTCTGGGTTCAAGCACCCTCTTCAGTAGGGGTCTTCAAACTTGGCAAATTGAAGACTTGTAGACTTTAACTCCCAGAATTCCTTCTCCAGTCATGGTGGCTCAGGAATTCTGGGAGTTGAAGTCTACAAATCTTAAATTTACCAAGTTTGAAGACCTTTGCTCTTTACCATAGAGAAAGTCAAGGGGAAAGCATCCATGAAGTAGATTGTTCCTTGCTAGGCCCTCCCTCTCAACTGTTGCCTTGAACCCAGCAGCCTCTGAAACAAACCAAAAACTTTCTTCACGTAGCCTTCCTGAATGCTGAGATCTGAAGATCAGCATAACATAGAGAATCACAGAACTTGGCTATGCTGAAAGTCATTTAGAACAGAGGATCAGTAGTATTCAGAAGTGGCTGGTATTAAAGGAGCAACTTGTACAACTTGACAGCTACTTTTCAAAAGAATCCTTGGGGTTGGATTTGGTTTGTTTTCAAACTCTATATCAGGGGTCTTCAAACTTGACATCTTTAAGACTTGTGGACTTCGACTTCCAGAATTCCTCCTCCTATCACGTTAGTTCAGGAATTCTGGGAGTTGAAGTCCACAAGTCTTAAACTTGGCAAGTTTGAAGACCTTTGGTCTATATCTTGATGCTCCTCTGGATAGTCTCTTTCTAATGAGTCTCCTCATGCATGTATTAGACCTGAATTAAGTTTATAACTTTGAGACAAACTTCATATTTATTACTCCATTAAACCAGTTAAATATTGCAAACTACAGAAGTGTTAATTTAGAAACAGTTGGTCTGAGGAAGACATTAAATACGACATGAAAATTAACTCTAAAGAGGTGGTTGTTGTTTTTTTCTTTTTCAAAGTATTATCAGATAAGCCTGCCTGTAGCAATATCCAGAATTTTACCAACTGCCTTCATAGTGAAACCAGCTGGCAAAAAACATGAACATACACAAATATACAGAGAAAGAAAATAAAAACAGAATCCATAATTTTCATCACTGTGAAAACAAATGAAGAATAAAAATGTCAGGAATCAAAATAAGATCCATCACTAACTGCTATGTTATCAAGAATCCTAACTATGCATTTTTAATGTATCCCGAAAGCACAAAGATTTGGACATCTGCAGATTCAAGTTCCAGGCACCAAAGTGCTAGCAATTCCAATTCCATGACAAGACCAAACAGAAAGCAAAGCTATCTTCCTGTACGTACGTACATACATACATACATACATACATACATACATACATACATACATGAAAAGAAGGACTAAAGCAGGGAAAGTATGCAGCAGTGGAGAGTGATTTCTGACTTCCTGCTGGCTTCCCCACTGACATTGTGAAAAGTTTGCAGGGAAAAACTCAATGGAGAAGTCATCAGGAAAAATCACAAGTCTCTCTCACCTGTGTACCCTCAGTTCCTTTGTGTTCATAATGTGGCAGCCATGTGCACACTCACACATACCTTCCCCAACCCACATCATACCCTTAAGCACCCTCCCTAAAATGTGCTCCATTCTCAGACGCCTTTCCTGTCCCTCATCATATTTTTCAGCAGACCCTTCACACCCCTGCACACCTTTCCCCACCTTGAATCAAGGCCTAGCTGCTGGCTTTGGATTTGCATATTCCTGCTGGCTTCCCCATTGATTTCTCTGGTTGGAAGCTGTCAGACAGCATTGGAAATGATGATCATGTGACTGCAACTGACCAAGAGACTGTAGCAGTGCTGAAGTGGCAAAAAGTTTTTCAAATTTATTCTCTTGGGGGTAATGGGTTCTGGATTTTGGATGCATTCGAGAGGTTAGCCCATTTGAAGTACTTGGTTTAAAAATTGTTGCCCTATGATGTACTGTTCTTCCCATTTTAAGGTTACAAACATACATGAGACTTTTAGTAGTATACAAATTGATTTGAATAGCTTTGTAACCTGCCTTTCTTCAAGGAACAGCCTACATGGCATACTTTCCTCATTTTTTTTTTCCTCACAATAACATTGTGAAATGGCTTGGGCTGAGAAAAATTGACAGATTGACTCAAAGACTTTGTTGATGAGGGTATTTCCTGACCTATATAATTCATCATAATACATGACTCAGGACTGAAATTGTTTATCAGACTTGTTAAACCAACTTTTTTCTCTCTTAAAGGATACCTTAAAAGATAGCTGACCTGAAATCTTTCAGAGCAACCCCATCATTCTACTTCAGAATCTCAAATTCATATTTTACACCAGAAATAAAGATAGAACTGTATGTCTGAATTTCAGATAAGTTCGTATTTTCCTTTGATCTTAAACTAGTCTAATTATAATGCTCCCCTCTTCCATCCTCCTACATTGGATTTTAGAAAGGAGAGTAATGAGGACTCCTCTCATCTCCTAGCCCACCCACAATTCACCCTTGACATGCTTCATTTGTGACTCTCTGGAGCTAGAATATTGGTAAAAAGTGGGAGGGAAGGTCCAGTGTCAGATTTCTTCTTTTCAAGTCAGAGTTTTGTCACAACCTTGAGGGGGAAAATCTGAGGAAGGTAAATCCCTCCGGGCAACATGTTCAGGTCAATGAATTTATCCTATTAATATTTTGTGGTGGTGGGAATAAGGCACTCATGTAGAAGAGATAGGAAATGCAATCTTCATATAAACTTAAAATTTTTATATACTGTAAGAATAGTTCAGGACACAAATATTGTTTTCTCTTTTCAATTCTCATGAAAATAGCTTTTCAGCAGATAGGATCACTTGGGTGACTTGGTCTGTGCCGGGAAGCTAAGAAGAGTTAGGCCTTTGGATGGGGGAAATGTTTTGAGCTGAATACCAGGCTTATAGATTATTCTGGGAAGATTATAATAAGAAAGCAATGATCAAAGACTTCCATACTGCTGCTGAGGAACTGCATGGTTGTATCCATGAAGTCCTCGGGAATCAGGAGTGACATGAAGGAGATTTTGCCTTAATTAAAACAGCAAATACATTTGATTAATGAACCCATAAAACCCAGAATACAATCTGTTTTAACAATCTAAAAAGGAATAATTTCTTGCTCCATTTTCAACATTATATTTTATTCATCATTACCTGAAATGTAACTGGTGATCTCCACTCATGCCACAAAGTTCAGTATATTCAGACCTAAAAAATTCAAGCCACCCGGAATATACTAAATATTGGATCATAAGTGGAGGTTACCAATTATATTTCTTTTAAATAATGATATCTTATTTAATATATTTAAGACTCCCTTCTAATGGCATATAAGATCTAGACCTTTTAATACAGTGCTCCATCAAAATAAATGGAAGGGTATGCAGAATACAATTGTGTTGATATTTTCCTCAGAATTTTGTCAAAACACAATAAAGGATTGGTTTGGGTTGCCTATTATAAACCAGTATGAGAACTCATTGGTAGATTTTTTAAAACGTTTTAATTTGGTCTGAGAATTAATTATTGGCTCAAAGTTACCCAGATATTTATTTGGTTATTTATGTGTTTGTAATCCCATCTTTATTATTTTTACAAATAACTCAAAGCAGCAAACATGTCCAACAAATCTTCCTCCTCCTATTTTCCCCACAACAATCCTGTGAGATGGATTGGAAGAAAGAGAGTAACAAAGTCATCCAGCTAGCTTTCATTAATACATCAGGATTTGAAATCATGGTCTTCCACTTTCTAGCCTGGTGCCTTAACCACTAGACCAATATGAAACTGGCTCTGAAACTAGCTGAGGGAGACCCACAATTCAATTTCCTACTTCTAATTCACATCTTTATTCTTTTCACCAAATTGGCTTTCTTAAATTCACAACACACAAACAAATGCACAAACATACACACAGAATTTTAAGTTTTGTGATTACATAGTTAGATTAGATACATAGATCTCATAAGACTTAAATATAGTTTTGCAATCACTTTCACAAAATCCCATGTTCTTGAAATGCCTGCACGTTTCCTTTAAGTTGCAATAATTATTGGAAATGCGCTGGGCGCATTGTTCATTTAGCAAAAATTTTCATGTTTCTGCTTTTCTTACAATGACTCATTTTTCACTACAAAATAGCATTTCATTTATTTACACTATCACTTAATGCTTTGGGAATTGTTCTCAAATCACTTTTTAATCCCACTCTCTTTTAAGGGTTATCAGGGAAATCACAACCAGAGAGCTGCTAATGCTTAACAGAATCATCCTACACTTGTAAGTTCCACTGAATGAAATAATATCTATTGCAGATACTACCCCCAAAACTGCAGGCACTCTGTGGGTTGTGACCTCCTGAACATCTCTACCTCATCCATCCTAATTTCCCCCCACTTCGTGGAGCATATACACAGGAAAACAAAGAAGGAAAAAAAAAGAGGCCACCCTTTTTGGTGAATTTGTGAATTTACACTCATTTCAGAGGATGCATCTAGCTATGAAAAGCAAGATTAAAAAAGACCAATATTTGCATATCAAGTCCTTTGTTTAACTGGAAACTATCAACCTGCCTCTATCACAAATATTCTAATGGTATTATACTGCTTTCAGGGGTGGGCTGCTACGGGTTTGCCCAGGTTTGGGTGGACCCTTAGCTAACATTATGGCTGGTTCAGTGAACCACCAAATCCCACTCCTGTCTTGACCCGTCCACCCCGGCCCGCCCCTCCCAGGAATCTCCACATGGTTTGTTTTGGATGAAAGGTAAGTGCAGGGCCTGTGCAGAGGCTCAGGGAAGGGGAAAAATGAGCGTCCCAGAGGCTTCGGAAGATCGGAAAAAGAGAAAGCCTCCAGAGCCTGGGGAAGGCGAAAATGCCCCCCTGCTGTAGTGCAGGAGGCCAACTAGTCCATGCCCACCCAGCAATTGGGCAGAGAACCTACCATTGAAATTTTTGAAGCCCACCCCTGAGTGCTTTCACTCTAAATTTGCAGCAATATTCCTAAACACTGTTATTCTCTTCAAAGGTGATGGCTTGAATTGATATTGGCAACTTAAAAATGTTGAACATCTAACCACAGACAGACACTGGTAAATCAAAGCTCAGGAAAGTATAAGATTGGCTCATGGAATTTACATGAGAATAAGTTCATTCTTTCTAGCCTTTTTGGTCTAACATCTGCCCTACTATTTTCTGTAACATATTTCTTTTGCCCTATGAAGTGCACCTTACATGGTAGTCCCAATTTAGAGTTCTTTAATTACCAGATCAGTTTCTGATTGTTATATCCATTGAGGTTACAGTTTTTTCTATTAATAAAATAGTATGATTGCTTGGCATTGTGATAGGTCATTGTGAAATTAGGAGAAATTAGGGTGGGATTTTAAATCCATGAATAAATATCCATCATACAAGAATAGATGATCAAATAACATATCTTGTCATAGTGTCTGTAGGGAAGGCAAATGACCTAATGAACATCTGGCATTACAAGCACCGAAGAGTGGAACTCACATCCTGATGTCATGACACACATTTCATCATTTTTGTGTCATCATATCCAGGAATTGATAATTATGAATATTCTATACCCATATATACATTGAAAGAATTATTCAAGATAATGCAAATGGGCATTGTCTTTCTGTACAGTATTAACTCCCGTCACTAATATACCATTATAATATTAGTGCTGGTGGCAGATTGATAGTTTCCAGATTCCAGTTTCCAGATTCCAGATTTCCTTGCACAATCTATATGGGTTGTTAATTTCCCTAATTTTGTTTGATTTTTTTTTAATGAAATACACCTATAGATCGTGCAAGAATGAAAAGCTTTGCCTTGCTTGTATAACTTGCTTCTTTACCTAAGTGCAAGGAGAAAGAAAATGCTAGAAGATTTTTTTTAAAAATGGTGGCTGATCGATGAATGTATGAGCAAGCAGAAGTAGCCATCAAAGAGGCATAATTTGTGAAGGGCCTTGATGAGGTTTCATTTCCTGAGAATTTTGCAGTCGATAATAGACTGGTTCCTTCTTTTTCCCTTTAATTGCATGGATATTGGGCTCAGTAGGTGGGAGAAATAATATCTTCAGCTGCTAATTAGCCAGAGGTCTTTGCCATTTCCAGCCACACTTGAAAGTTCTTCAGATAGTTTTAAGTGTGCGAGTGTGTCAGAGGATTTCTCTGGTAGCAACAAACTCCTGGATGTTACATTTTCTGAAATAGGAAGATCTCGTCTCTATAGAAGTAACCTGAAGCTTGCTTGATGCTTGGTATAAAAACATAATCCGTTTAAACCAGTAACTCTTTCTAGATGTCACTTAAATGGTCTGACCTTGCATAATGCATGATTTGAGCATCTACGTTTCATCCCATTTTTCCTCTCCTATCCAGCACCACGACCTGCTTTTTAAAACCAAAAACTAAAAACTATTCTTCTTAATGATGCAATCAGGCTTTTAAAAAAAATATATTCAAAGAATATTTATTTTGGAGTATACTTTTGATAGTTGTACAATACTTCACAGTCAGTTGCAAAAACTGGATTTCGGAGCATGCCCTGCACAGACAACATGGAATCTCTAACAATAGCGGAGGATAGGTGCATTTTTGAACCATCAGGTAGCTTTAATATGGTTGATGTTCCTCAATCTTTTATACCCAAGAAGTTTCACAGAACAGCCTTGACATGTGATTGAGGGAGCATTTATTTATTTAATTTTTTAGCTACAATCTCCCCACAGCTTAACTCTGGGGGGCATTAGGCAATTCATCAGACTGTATTGAGGTGTCATGCAATTCTTCAGATTGTATTCGTATCCCTGCAATGTTTAATCATTTACATTTATGAGCTGCCTCGTAATTTTACCATGACTGCTGAAGAACACATTTAAGCTCATGAAATTAATATTTTCCAAACTGTGATCCTACACAGGAAAATTAAGTATAGCTGTAACATCTAAAATGGTGCTTTACACAGCATCAAAACAGTTCTATTTCTATTTTCTGAAGCGCAGAACTAGCAATATTTACTAATCAACTTACTATAACCCTCTATTTTTAGGGCAGCCAAAAAATAACACATGCAATCTTCCATCTCAAAGTCATTCAGCAGTTGTTGAGTTTTGTTTGTTTGTTTGTTTGCTTGCTTTGCTCTCCTTGTACCACAACAATTCTCTTTCATGTCATAGTAGCTCTGATGTGTGTTTCTCTTTGTACTGGTTCATGGCCTCCTTTGTTTAGTTCATCATCTTGGGACTCATCAACACAATCAAATTAGGGCACTGGTATTCAATGAATTACTTGAAAGCATTAAAGTAAGTGTTGAGACAAGTTACAATCACTGCCTTTGTATTCATGTAATGCCTCTATGATATAATAGGATTACACCAGAAATGATGAGCAATAGACTCTTTCTGTCAATAGTTTGTGATTAAAAATTTCTTTTAAACATATATATGCATTCAGAAGAAAATGCAATGTAAATCTTCCTAGTTATTCCTGATTCCTGAGGTAACAAGGCCATTGGATTCACTCTCAATTTTAAACACAATATTCAATATTGGGAATAATTTCTGTATTGAAATTGCATTATCCTGCTTCTAATAATTTTCTCTGTTTTCTCTGTTCCTTTTGAGGGGCGGGTAATATGGTAAGAGGATCAGACTTGGTATGAGCCACATCTAGATTATGAAGGAAAAATGTTTGGCTTTTAATGAGTAAGTTGGATATACTAATTTTCCCTCAAATTGAAAAAAACCCACCTAATTCCAATGTGTACTATCTCTAGTCACTACATACAAATGCTACATAACTGTATTACCATTTCAGCAATGATTTAAGATCTATTTTTTCTTTCTTTCTTCCATCAGCCTTCAGACCAACTTCAACCACTAATTCAGGAAACGCTTAATTTGTTCATATCCCAACTGAACATTCAGTATGGTGATCATCTCTCTCTGGAGAAAGGAATGAGATAAAAACTGTTTCCTCTTCAGATGCTCTCACTTTAATTCCACCTGTCTCGTTTCTTCATGTCATCATTTGGGGAAATAACAAACTTAAATTTCCTGAAATCTGAGTTCAGAAAAAAATATGTGAAGATTCAGGAAGTTAAATGCCATCACTCCTTGGTTGGTTGGTTGTGTGGCAAGCACATCTGCTTGTGCACACACAAACTTTAAGGCCTGATGTTGAATTAATCAGGATTAACAGTCTTGTCATATTGGTGTCTTTTATCAAGAGGCTGAATTTAACACAATCTTCTAGTTTACTTTTTTTTCCCGTCTATCTCCCATAAATGTCTCAAAAGGCTATGCTTGCTCTCGTCCCACATAACTTAGTATAATGCAATCATTAATGGAAATTATATTCAAAGCATTTAAAAATATGTTAAAATAACATTTAACTGACAGTAATTATTTTAAATTTTATGAAGTGTCTCTTATACATGTCTTCAGCTTTTGGAAAAGAACATTTATGTTGTCAGGAGAACATTAATTTGCATATTTCATATTGTATTAATAATTTGGGGGAAGGGGTTCTGTTATATGCATTTAGTTGACCTTGACAAATTGTTAAATTTCTTGATTTATTCAAATTTCTGGGAAACATTTTAACTCTTTTCTAGTCATTGAGCCAACAAAGACTTGTATATTAAGTGAAACACACATGGAGAATTTTAAATCCAGAACAAAAGTTGTGTTACCTTTCGATCCCCTACTTCTATATTCATTCAATAGTACGACATCATACAATAGTTTTCAGAAACAAGCTTTGTGGAACTTATGTCTAGTTAAACATTTAAAATGTGTAACCACACAAGATATGGGATAGCAGTATAAATGGAACAGGAATGTTGAATCCTTACAATCATCACACACATTCATTCTTTTCCAAAATTGAGCATCTTGTGGTATACACATGTGACATTTTGCTGAAAATGTATATAGATCATTTTTAAATTTTTTTAACAACAATTGAATACACCATCATCATGCATTCAATCTCAGTTACTTTTTTTTAAAGCTGCTTATGATCAGAAGGCAGAATCTTCTATCACAAAGAAGTCAAAAGAAAGCTTCCGGTGATAGCTATAAAACTAAGAATCCTATGAATGGAATTATGTCTTTATGCAAAATCAGTTTTATAAAAGTATGTGTTTATACTCAGTTTAGCCAGATAGATCTTCCATCATTTCCAATCTGGGTAAACCCCGCTACACACCCATTTTACACTGGCCAATAATTTCAAATCCTGTCTGAGCCTGGGGTTTCATATTCCTGCTTGTCCTCCACCTCTCCTCCCAAGTCAACACACATATTCACACATGCACAACTCTAATCAACACACAGTTAAGCCCCAACAGACCACCCTGCCCACAAGGGATCCAACCACCTTCAATTTGCAGCTGTCCAATTACCTATGGGTCTCAGGGTGGCTAAGTCCCTCAAGAGACAAAAAATGCCTAGATCTTCATCAAATACCCACATATCTTTTCTTTGATAACAACAAAGACAAAGAGGAGTATTACTACTCCATGCCATTCTGTAGTATGAAGCTGAAAATTCCAAGATATTCTTTTATTCCACTATGGTTGAAAGGTCAAGTAATGTGCTCAATATAAGCCCTATCCCCAAAATAAGCCCTAATTAAGACCCTGCCCACTCCAGGATGCACGGGTAAAAATTCAGCTAGGGTGGGGATGTGGAGTGAAGCTGCCCTACTACTTACCTTCGGACAGTTGCAGCCAGGCCTCGCATACCCCAACACCTGTCTTTTCGGCCCATTTCTTCTGCAGCCACCAAGGCTTTCCTGAAGGCCTCTGCAGCCAATAACAGAGTTCCGGATTGATCCAGAGCTCTGTTATCAGCTGCATAGGTTTCAGGAAAGTCTTGTCAGCTGCAGAATAAGTTCCTGAAGGCCTCTGACAGTGAAAAGGAGGCCGGGGGTGACACACACAAGTGAGGTGAGTCAGTGGATGATATCACCCCCAAAATAAGACCTAGTGCCTTTTTTGCTGGCAAAAAATATAAGACAGGGTCTTGTTTTGGGGAAAACATGGTATTTAACTCTACAGATACTAAGTTTAATAGTCACTGGAGCCACAAAATCTCAGCTTTATTGTATCACTATTTTAACCTTAATCAGTCAAAAGATTAAAATGATTATTAATAGCAACATTCTGCCTCTGATTGGTTTCACAGATGATGGAAACATTTCAGTTTTTTTAAAAAATGCCACTTAAAATAACCTCCCTGCAACCTCTACACAACCTTCTACAAAGTTCTCACGTGTATTTTCTGACCCTTCATGTACTTGTCGTATTGCCAAGAGAGAAATCATCAGTGAAAGCAAATATCTGACAATGATTTAATGTTTTGGAGAGGCTGCATAAATGCTTGTTACTAAACATGTCTTTCTGCTTAAAGAATGAACAAAAGTTTAACCCAGGGCCAACAGATTTGGACTACAAAAAACATGGGTATAGAGAATTCTAATTTGTTGCTGCCATCTGGTGGTTTTCCAGATTTTTTCTGCCCAGAAAAAAAAAAATTGCAACAAAGAAGATGTTGAGTCTGCTATGTTTGAAGATAAACACATCATTAAAAGGTAGGACTACAAAGGAGTTGGATAGAAATATGAGCATGATCAAAATAAATCTAAGTGCTTTAAAGTTTCATTGGTTTCAAGAAAACAATTTGACATTTGATTTGTTCTCTTATTTAAGCAGCTGGCACACTACTGCATTTCTACCTTCAAATCCATCAGAAAGGACTTTGAAACTAACCTGTGATCATCTTTGTTATTTGCAGATTTCTGCTGACATGAAAAAGTGCTGAATACTATCTTGTGTTTGCAAGTTTATTTCTTGCAGGAAAACACCATGAGCAAATTAGTGTTCACTTTCTCATCCTCCTGCTGCTTTGAGAATTTAATTGGATTTGCAACATCACTCTTTACAATTCTGTACTGTCTTAACTTTGTATTCATTGCATTAATCATTTTATTCAAACTGATTAAATGAGTCTGAATTTAATAAACAAACCCTGAATGCTACCTAGGCTCTAGCTAGTTTTAAACAAATTTCATAAACAACCAATCAATTAATTAACGATCTATGTGAAAGGAGAAATATGAGAATGATGCGTTTAGAAAAAAAAGATATTAGAAATTTTAAGAATGCAGGATAAAGCTTAATGGATGTACTAAGCCCAGGAACTGGGTCTCAGAAAGAAGCAAGAATTGTCACCCAACAAAAATCAGGCTGGCCAGAAGTACCACAAAAATTCAAGGAAGAGTCAGAAATAAATTTGGCAGTTCCTTTAGTTCCCTTGACCCCAAATGATGTAAAACACTAGTATGAAAGTCCCTACATGGATGAAAAAGTTATGAAGAACAAAATCAATGCTTATTCTAAGCTATAAGCCATGCATTAAACTTAGTTTCGTATTGTGTTATGGTACATGCTAAAAATTTGATGTTCTCTTATTTTATCGTCCCTGTTTCTCTGTGGCATAATAATCAATTCCTAGCACAGACTACTCATATTATAGCACAGAGATAAGGAACCCTAAAACGGCATGGCTTTAGAACACAAGTAAGCTCTGTTAAATTACATAGAGTAGGAGGTAAATGTATGAATCCTTTGGATATCATAAAACCATATTTAGTAGAATGTTATATATAGATCTACATAGTCTACCCCAAATAAGGACTACAGGGTCATAAACATGGATTTTTAATATATCTCTTCCTTATAATCAGAGAAAAAACCTGATTTCTGAAAATTGCTCTATAGAAACTCTTATGAAAAAAGCATTAAGTATGCCATTGCAATATCACAGTAAACCTATTTTGCTGAAAACTTTACATATTTAAATGAAGAATTGTCATTCAGTAGTGGTACTCTTCTTTCAACATCCGAGACTGTCCAATGCAATATTGTGTCTGCTATGAAAATTAGGAAGTAAATTCATAATGTGTGAAAAAGTATTAAATAACTAGATCTCTCTATGTAGCACTTTCTGGTAAAATTGAAGTTATTACAACAATCTTGCCAGAAAGTGCTACACAGAGATATTTAGTTTTTTGCATGTTTATGTTTGTGTGTGTGTGTATGTGTGTGTGTGTGTGTGTGTGTGTATACATGCCTGCCTCTCTATTTATACCAGTGTTCTAGAGAGATCAAAAGAGATTATGTCATAGAATTTCTTATAACGAATTTTTTGCTGAGATGCATCACTGATTTTTTTCCCCATTTTTCCTTATCTTCTAACAATTCTTGTTAGTTTACAAACTATATCATGGAAACCCTTAATTAGTATTGTTCTTTTCTTAAGAACTTAAGAGTGTTTGCATCATTTGAAATAATGGAAAAAATATTTTCTGTGAATCAATACAAGCTTCCTTTCTTGAAGCTTTTTTGCTGGTAAACTAAGCAACTTCAAATCCGTTATGTTTAACCTTAATATTTATACAATATTTATAAGCCGCACTGATTGAGTAGCCCCCAAATTGTTAGGGCACCAACAACACAATCATATACACGTTGACACAGGCTCACTTAATTCAGGGGAGATTATTCCCAGGCACACACTTACATGAAATTAAATGTTACAGAGCTCAGTGGGACTTATTTCTAAATGGAGATGTACTTAGTTTATAAGTTATAAAACCTGGTTTGGAAATATTGTGCAGTACATTTGAAAGTCAATGATAGATAGATATAATTTGCTAGGCTGAAATCAAGAAAACCACATTACAGATATAGCATTGAAAAATAAACAGTAATATGCCCAATAATCACAGGCAAATCATTGTTTTACCATTCTAGATAATAAACACTTTCCCCATTCAGATTAGTTAGTTTAGTATTATTTATCATCAGTGAAAAAAGCATATAGCTTATTTCAATTTAAGATTAATTACAATATATCTATAGTCTGGACAAAATTTAGTTCACTCTAAAGCAGGCTTGTCCAACCCGCGGCCCAGGGGCCGCATGCGGCCCAGGTCGCCTCGTAATGCGGCCCAGTGCCCACCCCAACCTTCGTGCCAGAGCCAGTGAGGAGGAGGAGGAGAGGCAGGCGCGAGGCGAGAGCCAGGCCAAGCAGCAACAGAAAAGGCGGGTGCCGTCAGAGCGCCACCTCCTGCTGTTGCTGCCGCTGCTTCTGCCCCCGCCGCCGCTGCTGCTTCTGCCCCTGCCACTTCTTCCCCCGCCACCGCTGCTGCTTCTGCCTTCCAGTCCTGCCTCATCCAAACAGGCCATTTGCAGGAGGAGAGGTAGGCGCGAGGCAGGCAAGCTTCCCCCCCTCCCCCCATGCAAAATTTGGCTGGAAAATAAACCGTGATAAAAAAAACGTGATAAAAAATAAATAATTTTTAATAAATAATAAAAACATCTCATTACATTTCCAAATAAATTTAATATGTTAACTATGTTTTCTATGGTTTTTTTGGATGATCAGGTATCGTTACTGTTATTTTATTTTATGTGTGGCCCAAACCAAATTTTCATCTTCTAATGTGGCCCAGGGAAGGAGAAAGGTTGGACACCCCTGCTCTAAAGTGTAGTAACAGCTTCCAACCTATCTTTGTAGATGAAGAATCTCAACTGAAACAAACTTTTCATTAATCAAATAATATTTCTCCCTCCATGTTATATTTGATTAGAACAGCTGTAAGGGAAGGGTGATTGGTTTGCACTGATGGAAACTCCTTGTAAAAATTTCCTCCTTCCTAATTAAAAAAACCCAGAAATTTGGGGTGTAGAACCCAGTCAAGTCCACATACATTTCCACCTTTGTTAGCTTCCAGTTTCAGTCATCTGCTTCCATGTACCAGATTCCACTGTATTTAAAAACGGAGTGATTTACCTGGAGGTGCAAATAGTTATACCAGTGGAGCAACTGAATTGGTCCTCCAAAGCCTGTGTAATTATCTCTGGAGACTTTCCTAAAGTTACCATTGAACTAAAATTGTTAATATAGAAGAAATATGGAAATTATCAATGAATTTTATATATTTTTTTATTTGATCCTCTTCAGCCAAAGTCAAAAGTCTCATAGAATATTAAAACAAAAACTTATCTAGCTAGGAGTTGAAGAAGCTTTTTGGATGAGAAGTGAAATGTCTTCAAAGAAAAACCAGAAAGTCCAGTTGCCTCTTGAAAAAGCACCTTTGAGGCAATCTTTGTATTTCACGTGCAAAAATGCACAACCATTTCTAATTTACTTTAATTCTCATTCTGTTTTATTCCAATTTCTTCAACTTTTACAAACAGATGTAAAACATAGAGCCAGTTTAAAGTAGCTGTTAAGGCATCAGGTTAAAAATGGGCAGACTGTGAGTTCTAATTTGGCCTTAGGCACAAAACCAGTGAGTGATCCTGAGCCGGTCCTTCCCTTTTAGCCCTAGAAAGGAGGCAGTGTCAAACCACTTCCAAAATATTGCCACAAAAACTGCAGGGACTAGTCCCAGCTGTTGCCACTTGCCAATACCGACTGAAAGACATGAAACAAAAACCCTAAAGCATATTTTAAAAATTAAGTATGTTTCATGAGATTCAGAATTGTATGACCACAGGAAAAATAAAAAAAAATACCGATGGAATTGTTTATAACATGAGGATGTAGCCTCTTCAGTAAACACTACTCCTATGCTCAGATTATTATTTTTAAGCATTTATTAAGTAAAGCATGTAAATGGAATCTTTTTCCTGTTACAAAATAAAAAGCATCATTCGAAAGCTGTCTTTTGTCATTATTGTTATGTTGTTGGAATGCTGTGACTAGCAATCCTAATGTCTCGTTGTCACCTCGATAGCCTCCACTCCTTAACTCTTGAGAGGAAACTTCACACATCTCAGTATGAGTGTGACTTGGCAAACTTTCCAATCAGATTAATGAAAATGTGCAAATTGGAACTGTGACCTGCTGGCAAAAGACACACTTTCCCTTCTGCAGAGAAGATGCACAGCTTGTCAAATGTGTTTTCAGAGACGCAACTAAGGAAATGGAGAAACAATGGCACTGATTGGATATGTGGTGACTGATGTACCCACATAGCACTGACAATATAAAGGACACCACAATATTGCTATGAGGCCACTTTACACATTACAAGGTGTGTTGTTTATTTAGATGCTTATATACCGTGCCATCGTCTCTCCTCTTTGAACTTCAAAATGTGTAATTTAGAAATCATTGCATTGTATAAGCCTTTCCTACTACAGGTGAAACTCGAAAAATTAGAATATCGTGCAAAAGTTCATTTATTTCAGTAAAGCAACTTACATGCAAAGCAAGATAGTTCAAGCCGTGATGTGTCATAATTGAGATGATTATGGCTGACAGCTCATGAAAATCCCAAATCCACAATCTCAGAAAATTAGAATATTGTGAAAAGGTTCAATATTCTAGGCTTAAAGTGTCCCACTCTAATCAGCTAATGAAGCCATAACACCTGCAAAGGGTTCCTGAGCCTTTAAATGGTCTCTCAGTCTGGTTCAGTAGGAATCACAATCATGGGAAAGACGCTGACCTGACAGTTGTGCAGAAAACCATCATTGACACCCTCCATAAGGAGGGAAAGCCTCAAAAGGTAATTGCAAACGAAGTTGGATGTTCCCAAAGTGCTCTATCAAAGCACATTAATAGAAAGTTATGTGGAAGGGAAAAGTGTGGAAGAAAAAGGTGCCCAAGCAGCAGGCATGACCACAGCCTGGAGAGGATTGTCAGGAAAAGGCCATTCAAAAGTGTTGGGGACTTTCACAAGGAGCGGACTGAGGCTGGAGTCAGTGCATCAAGAGCCACCACACACAGACGGATCCTGGACATGGGCTTCAGATGTCGTATTCCTCTTGTCAAGCTGCTCCTGAACAACAAACAACATCAGAAGCGTCTTATCTGGGCTAAAGAAAAACAGAAGTGGTCTGTTGCTTAGTGGACCCAGAGTCTGGAGGAAGAATGGAGGGGGACACACTGCAAGATGCTTGAAGTCCAGTGTGAAGTTTCCACAGGCTGTGTTGATTTGGGGAGCCATGTCATCTGCTGGTGTTGGTCCACTGTGCTTCATTAAGTCCAGGGTCAACGCAGCCATCTACCAGGAGATTTTGGAGCACTTCAATCTTCCTTCTGCAGACGAACTTTATGGGGATGCTGACTTCATTTTCCAGCAGGACTTGGCACCTGCCCATACTGTCAAAAGCACCAAAACCTGGTTCAATGATCGTGGGATTATTGTGCTTGATTGGCCAGCAAACTCGCCTGATCTAAACCCCATCGAGAATCTATGGGGCATTGCCAAGAGAAAGATGAGAGACATGAGACCGAACAATGCAGAAGAGCTGAAGGCCGCTGTTGAAGCATCCTGGTCTTCCATAACACCTCAGCAGTGCCACAGGCTGATAGCTTCCATGCAATGCCACATTGAGGCAGTAATTGCTGCAAAAGGGGCCCAAACCAAGTACTGAGTACATATGCATGCTTATGCTTTTCAGAGGTCCGATAATGTTCTATGTACAATCCTTGTTTTATTGATTGTATGTAATATTCTAATTTTCTGAAATTGTGGATTTGGGGTTTTCATGAGCTGTAAGCCTTCATCATCACAATTATGACACATCATGGCTTGAACTATCTTGCTCTGCATGTAATGAGTCTATCTCATATATTAGTTTTACCTTTTAAGTTGCATTACTGAAATAAATGAACTTTTACACGATATTCTAATTTTTCGAGTTTCACCTGTATAGTGCCTCTCTCTGGAGAAGAAGAAAGACAGATGACAAGGAACAATGATTCCCTGTTCCAAATGACTTTATGTACAATTAGCTAAGATTGAAGTGTGCCCCTGAGACCCCATGTATCCAATGACATTCTTAATAATGATAAACTAAAGCTTTGGAAATCCTTAGACCAACTAGAAGAGTGCTTTTTCCAGGGCCCGAATTCATGGGATTCACTTCAAAGGAAGCCTCATTTTGGTAAAACTATAATAATCAAGTGAGATAAATAAAGTATGCAGAGAGGGAATTCTGTTGGATATTATAAGGAATTATTACAAGGAAGGAGGGAGGGAGGGAGGGAGGGAAGGAAGGAAGACATAATAAATGATACAATTAACTAAGATTCGTTAAAAAATAATTTCCTAAGACCCTAACACCCAAATTAAACAATTCTTTTTGGTGGTGTTTGGAACAGAATAGGATTTAGCCACTTTTGTTGAGCTATTCCTGGACCAGTCCTCATCTTCTGGGTGACCTAAACTCCAAGTAAGAAAGGAGTTATTAGCTCAGAGCAGCACCTATTTAAAAGCATCAGTATACCAGTATACAAACACTTTTCAGAAGCTTCATTCAGGCCTGGATTGAATCTCCAAAATTGTTACACTACTGTAGCTTCCTTCCAGCACCCTGGAAGTTTAGATGTTGGGCCTTATTTGTGTTAAAATTGCAGGGTACAACATTATTTTGTTGTGCAGGTTGTGCGCCAGTTACACCCGTTCCTGGATCAACAATCCCTACTCACAGCCACTCATGCCTTAGTTACTTCCTATCTTGACTATTGTAACCTGCTCTACATGGGGCTGCCCTTGAAGAGCATCCGGAGGCTCCAGTTGGTGCAAAATACAGGCCCACACAGTTTTGTGCAGACCTCAGTGTGCACATGTATCACCTCTCCTGCGGGAGCTGCACTGGCTGCCAATTTGCTTCCGGGTGCAATTCAAGGTGCTGATTGTCACCTTTAAAGCCCTTCATGGCTTGGGACCAGGCTATCTGAGGGACCGTCTTTTGCCGGTTACATCTACTCAACCCATCAGAACGGGGAGGCAGGGAATGTTGCGGGTCCCATCCTTGAAGGAGCTATGCCTGGTAGGACCCAGAATAAGGGCCTTTCCTGTGGTGGCTCCGTCCCTCTGGAACATCCTTTCCCTAGAGATTAGACTGGCCCACACTCTGATTCTCTTCTAGAAGGTGTTGACGACCTGGTTCTGCCAGTGGGCCTGGAGAACCCAGAGTGGGATGGAGCCCATTAAATGACTCATGTAATCTGCTGTTGCTGGGGGGAGAGGTGGGGGGGATTTTATTGTATTAATTTATTTGCTTTTATGAGTTTTATTGTTTTTAAATTGTGGTTTTATATGTTGTAAGCTGCCTTAAGTCACCATGGAGAATAGGCGGCAATACAAATCTAATAAATAAATAAATTATTAGAATCTAATCTACTCTAATAATCTAATCTAAGCCAAAGCCATCACATCATATCCAATCCAATCTTTAATTTTTAAAGAAAGGCCTGGAAAAGATGTCTCTTTTTCAATGGTTCAATATTTTACATCAGTCTGACAGCATGTTTAAATCAAGGTCTTTCTGGCCTTTGCAAAGGCTTTTCCAAAACCAAGCAAATCAGAGTTTTGGTTAAAGGAGAACTGATATAAGCAGCTTCAAATTAAAGGATTTACATAAAATGAAACTATAACAGATCCTTCTGAGCCAACACTCAGATCTGGGGGTATAGAACTTGATTTAATATCTTCTTTTAGTCTAATGCATACAGTGGGAATGTGATAAGTCAATGACTGAAAATCTATGTGTTATGTCCCTGGACCTTGAAGAAGTTCCCACCCAGGTCCG
>NW_020769406.1:586523-627256 GCF_900518735.1 Pseudonaja textilis
CACTAAGCCCTGGTTCAGCCTCTTATTTCCCATACTTAATACTATGTATTAAGTAGATTTCATAGATTGATGAAAAGAACTAAACAGTAGAGAACTAAAAATCTCAACTTTCTGCAGAATATGTAAGAAGGCTCCAAGAATTTGGTCTCTTTAAAGGAGAAAAAAAGAGGAAAATATCATCCCAATATTATCAGAGTACAGATAGTCCTCGACTTACAACAGTTCAATTAGCGACTGTTGAAAGTTATGACATCACTGAAAAAAGTGATCTTCGACTATTTTTCACACTTATGGCCGTTATAGTATCCCATGGCCACATGATCAAAATTCTGATGCTTAGCAATCGACTCATATTTATGACGTTTGCAGTCATGGGACTCACCTTTTGCAACCTTCTAACAAGCCAAGTCAATGGGGAAGCCAGATTCACTTAACAAAGACGTTACTACCAGGGATTTGCTTAACAACTGTGGCAAGAAATGTTGTAAAATAGGGCAAAAGTCACCTAGCAACTGTCTCGCTTAGCAATAGAAATGTTGGGCTCAGTTGCGGTCATACGTTGAGGACTACCTGTATATCTGTCTAACTTAGGGAGTCCTAACTAATCCACTCACAGCGCTGTCTCTATTTTAACTTGCGCTAATTGAACTTTCTGAGAAACTTCACCAATGCCTGGAGACATTCTAAAGGCAGGAGATCACAAAGCTGTATGCATCGGAGGCAGTCTCAATGTAATAGCAAAAGGACAAGATGTTTCTTTTGACTGGTGCTTATATTATAGCCTTAAAATATTCTATATTCTTAAAATAGACCCTCTCTTTCAGCATCTCATTACAGCAAATCATAAGACTGACAGCAGCATTATATTATCCTGAGCCTAAATCAACATAGGCAGGGAAGTTCCTTTGATTAATGCACACAATCTTCTGAAATATGTCACCTTGGAACCACAGACAATTCGAGTTAAGCTGGATGCCCCAGGAATGAAAAGAAGAGGCACTTATTTTGCAGAAAGTGTAAAATTTCAAGAACGCAAACACAATTTCTCATGGAACATTCAATTCTAGAATGTGGCTTTCATCAGCAAAACAAAAAAACAAAAAAAAAACCCAACAACCAACACCTGCCATTGTCACAATTTTCATGTACAATAGGTAGCTAAGTGACTGAAGCTAGACACTGTAAATCCATTAATCTGGATACAAATAATGCCAAGTGTATAAATGACTCAGGTTACTTTAATGCATAGTATTTTGACTCAACAGAGAGTGACTGGGTGTCAAAAGCCTTTATCTTTCACTCACCTCTCTAACAAATGGATATAAATCACACACAATAAAAACGCACGCTATCCAGACACTCTGCCACAAACAGTGTGATAAATGCCCCTTTTATGATAAATGTTTACTGTGGAATGAAATGGTCAATTTCTCTAGAAGGCATCTGACAATGCATCTTTTCATATTCCTAAAATGGGGAGATATCTCAAAGCGAAAAGGAAAGCAATTTACTCCAGAGAGACAGGGATACTTTCCAGATGAAAGCAATAGAGATTTATTATTCTTATTATGGTTAGTCACACAGAGGTTTTGACATTCTGGTTCACCTATCGGATCCTTCCCAAATTCCTCAGATAGACAGATGGTGATGTTTAATAATATTAAAGATATTGTACTGTGTAAGCTGTTCCAAGTAAAGCTCTCTTTTGCAATTGCAATTTTACAAGGGTGTTCAAGTGGTGCAACCAGGGTTCCTATTACTATTGGTACTATTTTGCTTTCTTTTGCCATAGTCATTCTATATCTATTTGCAGGTCTTTATATTTTGTGATTTTCTCCAGTTCTTTCTCTTCTATGCTGCTGTCTCCAGGTATTGAAGCCTCCATTATCCAGACTTGTTTTATCTTTCTTATTAACAATTTTTAAGGATGGAGCAGTGGTGGGATTCAAAAGTTCCCACCACCGGTTCTGTGGGCGTGGCTTGGTGGGCGTGGCTGCAGGGGTGGGATCGTGTGACTTGAGTGACTCGCACAATCACACAATCATGCACACGCACACACCAAACATGCACACTGCACACACGTTAAAACAGTAAAAACTAACCTACTGCACCTCTCAGTTGTTTAGCAGGGCAATCCACTCTGCTGTGCCAAACAGCTGAGAGGTTAAAAAGGATCTTGGAGCAGGGGTGGGCGGATAGGCTCAACTGCAGAGCATCGGAGAGGCTGGGAGCAAACTGGTTCTCTGTCAGCTGATCTTCGGCGCTACTGATACATCAGAACCGGGCCGAACCAGTGGAATACTACTACTGTTGTGCTATTATGGTCATACAGTCAGCCAGATGCCTAGATTGGATTTGGCATTTTTATCCACCCATCCCAAGACCCTGAGATAGACAAGTCTTGTTGTTTGGTGGTGTTAATGTTATTGAAGGATGAAAGCTGTTCCAAGTAAAGCTGCCTTTCTGCAATTGACTGTTGGTGAATTTGTCAATGTCGATGGTGTTCAAATGGTGATACAGATGTTTTGGAATTGCACACAAGGTGCCTATTACTATTGGTACTACCTTTGCTTGTTTTTCTCACATTTCTATTTGCAATCTTTGCATTTTGTTGGGTTTTTTTTTTCCAGATCTTTTTTATCTCTCTTCAGGTACTGTTGATATGGTTGGTTGCATAGTCAGCCAGATGTTTGGATTGGTTTTGGCATTTTTATCAACCTATCAAGTCTTTCTCAAGGGCCTAAGATAGGCAGTTGTTGATGTATGATTATTATTAGTAGTATTATTGTACTAATAAAATAAAAATAATTAGTACTACTAGTTACTAGTAGTTATTAATAGTAAATAGTAAACATTGTCACTAATATTATTTATCTGTTTATCTGTCACTAATATTATTTATCTGTTCACAACAATGTGAAATCATAGCTGCTAGTTCTTCAGCTGGTATTGGCTTTCGTATGCAGAATTTTTGTGAAGATCCTAGCATGTCATAATTCAGAGACATAATATATGTGCACATCCAAGTAGCATAGCTTTTTGCAATTGACTGATGTGAATTTTGTCAATGAGCAGATTTCTAAGTGCCCTCCATTTTTTTTTTTACAGTAACCAATGTACTGATAATCACTGGGACCACCATGGCTGGTTGATACCATAATCTTTCAACTTTCAGATCTTGATAGTTTTGTGATGTTCTTCGATTCTTCATTTTCTTTTCTAATATCCCTAATATCCACATCATATATTTTTTTTCTTTCCAACCATAATTATATCTGGTGTGACTTTACCAGTCTATCTTTGAAAATCTCACATATTTTAATCTCCTTATTTTCATCTACTTTTTTAACCCTTCCCACCAATTTTTCATTACTGGTACATGGTATTTTTTACAGATATTCCATGAATTATTTTAGTAAGTATACTATGTCATTCTTTACAGTCAGTTTATGGTATATGGTTTACTGTTTCTTCTATCTCTTTGCACAATCAGCATTTTGATTCATTTGACAATTTTTAAATTCTGGCTTTCATTGCATTAATCTGAATAGCTTGCTCTTGAGAGCTAAAATGAAGCCTTCAGTTCCTTTTTTAATGTTCCATTTGTAAACCATTGCCAGATTTTATCTTTGTTCTTTTTTCTACTTTCCTTTCCTTTTTTTTTTTTGTAGATATTGATCATGTCAGAATTCTGTTCTTGTTTTTATTACATTATTATTTTAATGGAAAAATAACAGAAAAAGATTCCATTACAAGATTCTAGGGCGTTAATAAAGACAAGTACATCTTCTCAATTAAGTGCAAAGAACAATAACAGAATAGTACAGTGGCAGTGTAGGTATTTCATTTTAGCCATGTATGGATTTGATAAGAACACTGGCATCCACCACCTTTCTCTTCCTTTGCATTTTCTGTATTTAATAGTTGTCTATTAGACATAATGTGCAATTATTTCTAATATTCATGCAAATTAGATTGTAGTATATGTAATAAATTTGCATATGTAAAATTTGTAATATGTAGTAATATTTACATATAGTAAGATCTGTGTTTTTTTTAATTAATAGACTTATATGAAATTCTGTACATGGAATGAGTGATATTACTATTAAAATCACATTTCTACTACATTCCAGAAGATTGAGTCCTCTCGGCTCCTAACTAATTTTATGTTTCCATCTCTTCATTGATAGAAAAAGATCATTCAACTGGTAAACTTCTGAGTATACTCGGATTGTTTTTCTGTTGATATCTAGGATGTCTCTTTTAGTGTGAATTTTAAAACACTGGAGGTTGCTGTAAAATTATTCAAAGCACTCAAGAGCTTTATTAACAAATCAATTTATCCTAAAATGCAGTGCAGCTGATGTACTTTACACACACACACACACACACACACACACACACACACACACACAGACAGAGAGGGGGGGGGTTAAAAATGCAACACTGACAGGCCTGACTATGACTGATAAGGAGAGCTGAAATACAGCTTGATGTATTTTGAACATCTTACCAGTGCGCTCACCTTTTTTTCTTCTGAGGCATAAAAGTATCTTTGTTCAAGGACAAAGAGTTCAGAGTTTTCTCAGTTCATGAATTTGGAATAGACAAGCATAGTCTAGTTAAATGCATCTTGCTTGAGGCAGAGCTGGCCCACGGTGAACATTCACATCTCCTATGGTTTCATAGACAACCAGGCTAAACTGCATCTGCTTTACAAGGACAGCTCTGTGCTTTAATAAATAGGTACTACTGAGGCCAAGTGATAGGACAACCTTTTCACAATTTCCTAGATTCAAAAACCACAATAATGCTTTCATTTAATTGCACTAGGCTCCTGCAATGTAAATGAGAGAGTCTGAGAAGCTGATCTTATAGAATTGTTTACTTAGAAATTCCTGGATGATTCTAGACAAAGCTGGTGAATTTTCCCCAGGGCAGAATGCTTTTTATTTCTCTGTAACTGAGGAATGCAAAATCACTGAGCTGAGCAAGGGTTCGTTCTACCATTGCATTTTGGCTCACCTATTTCATAATTTCTTCAGTCCTGAAATGAACAAGAAGATAGTGTTTTTGTCACTCCTTGTATTAATGCTGCGTGTTCCTCATTCACAAGAACCCATAAGTCATAAGTTAAAATTGAAGCTAATTGGTTGCCTTTGTGTTCATTCCCTGATGGAATAGTATCTATCAGTAGAAAAGACTAGGGAATCATTAATTTTCTATACTCTTCCACTCAAGCCTCCATCTGCTGCAAAGAACTTGATGGAGTTTTGAGACTGAAGCTGTTGATATTATGACTCAGTACCTAGAGAATGTTCTGGTATGGCAAAAAATAATATCTGTCTCAATCCTGAATGGCTGTGGCTGTTTGGGATCTCTGGGTTGGGGATGTTTCCACGATTGGACTTGGATGAGGTTTACCTCCTCATTCAAAATTGGAGCACAACCTGGGTTTCACTTTGACTTGTACCTACTACTCAAAGAACAGATGATGTCCATGGCCAGGAAGTCCTTTGTATGATATTTCTTGTACCCAGGATTATTAGTCAATGTTTCACTTTTGGATCTGTTTTTGATTTCAATCCTACAGTTTCTTTGATATATAGCTGACATTTGGGAATTACAAGCAATTTTGTTTCAGCTTTAACAGTCTCTGGCAACAAACCCGGGCAGACTGCATATTACGACATATTTCCTAAATGTACATTTCACTTGTTAATCCCATAAATGAACAAGTTTTTATAAAATATTTTGATGAAATGAGATAGAGAATGCCAAGAAAAATCCAGAAAATGAAGTCAGTCACCATTTATACAAAACTGTTGAAACATCTACTAGTTTTATACCATATCGACTGAAAAAGCAAAGGAATTTCCAGATTCAAATGTTTCAAAACTATATGAAAATTGAAAATGTGGAATTATGAATCATTCTGTCTTTTTCATTTGGCATAAAGAAATCTGCAATAGTGAAGATAAAGGAAAAAATAAAGATTATTTGTAATCTTTAGTTCCTTATAGTAGTACGCCCTTGTGTTCAATTTTTAAGTCTTATCATTTATCAGTTATTTTTTTAAAATAACTCAAAACAAAAGCATTTTCCCATAGAGCAAAAAGATGGCTATTCTCTCCGCTGCCAGAGCAATAAAGCCACCACAGACCTTTGTCTTGTGATGTACTCATTAGAAGCAACTGTCTGGAGCAATTTTGGGCAATTTCAAGTTCTCTCCTTGTCCATAGATGAGTTATGAATAGCTAGTCCACTCACCAGCTCTTCGTTCTACTGAAATTCTGTTCTGATTTTTGTTGTGTTATTTTCAGTCCACCATTTCTTCACCTGAAGTCATTACATGCCAATTCTTGAATATGTTTGGTGTCTTGATGTGAAAAATAGAGTCCCTAGCTTCTGGACTTTTTGGTCCTCATGCATCCATCAAAGCCAATAGATCTATAAACTGAAAAAAAAAATCCCGGGAGCTTTTGTCCTTTTTATCTCCTGGGAAGATTTGTCTAAATTTGAGAGTAATATTCCATTCATGTGTTCAATAATACCAGTAATTATTTTATCATTTGTAATTTATATAAGCTTTTGGGGAAAAAAAAAATCATTAAATTGTCCCTTGTTCCTATCTGAGACATAAATGGAAGCCAGTATTAAAGTTTTCTCTTGTTTGAATTTTAGAATTAAATTCTGCTCCAATAAGGAATTTATACAGTGTAAGGTATTTTTAACTGTAATTTGTGGAATTATATGGATTTAAAAAAAAAAAAAACAGGTGCCAAGCACCCCCAAAATGAAGGTTCTCTGAGATAGTGAACTATATACTATTGACCTGCAGAGTCAGGCAAACTGAAATCATTCTATTCCAGCAAGAATGAAAAAGCAGATTCCCATTTATTTGATATAAACTAGACATCATAGAGAAAGCATGCCTACTGTAATCTTATATCTTACGCATCGGGACATATGACCCTTCTCTATGACTTGTACTACTAGGATGAGAAGCAAAATACATAGTACCATGATGGTAACAAATATTATCGGAATCAAACAAGTCCGCCTGTATTCCATTAAATGCCTTTCTGTTTTTCGGCATGACACTGGTTTACACATGTTTTCTAAGTAAGAATCATTAAATTGGGTCCATTGACTGATTTCTGGCTTTAGCTTATAACTATAGATGTGCTGCAGCATCTGGATGTTGATGCTTTTATTCCTACAATAAAAAAGTTTCATTTCTTTTATTAATCTTTTTTTCCTTTCTCATGCCAGTAGAATTTTTTTCTTGTGAATTTCCACTATTAATCTTTTAATCTTTTCCCACTCTTCCAATACAGCTATCACGGACATCATAAATAAATTTTAAAAAGTTGAGGAATCAATTAAACAGTTCTTTGCTTAAGACTTTGTAGACATTTCTTCTCTAACATGAAATCCTTCAGAGGGATATGGCAAAATACATCATGACCTCTATCAGTGACTGCTTTTACTTAGCTTTTTCTTGGGGTGTGAGGACGGAAAACAAGATCAACACAAATAATTTTGTCACTTATTTCTAAAGGTAGATACCATATCTTTAGTGCTTACCTATGACTGAATTCATTACAAACATTAAGATTTAAATTATTCAGTTCTTTGATATTTTCTTTTACAGATTATCTATAATAACCATCAGGGTAATCATAAATTAATGCAAAAAAATGAAAGAATATGGAACCAAGGAGATGTCTCTCCATATATTTTGTTGGATAAAAGTCAGCATTTCACATATAAAAGGATATTGGATACATCCATAAAATGTGCTAAAACACACTATTAAGGCCTGGTATTTATGAATCAGATGCTTTGATTAGTAAATTATACTTTATGCTTCCCTGTTATATGTGACCACAGCCACAGTCACTTTCAATACATTGCCCAATATAAATATTAATGTTTCCCATAAAATAATAATAATCACAAAATCTGTAATTATACTTTAGAAGGGGCGGGGGGGAACCAGCATTCTTTTCTTTTCTTTTTTACATTCATCCTGATGTGAATGCAAATAGTTTAGCTTCTGGCAAAATTATATCTTACCAGAAGCTGAACTATATACACACATTCCTACAGAGAGAAGTTCCCTGAGGATGGGCTCCAACATGACTCTGAAAGCTCAGAAGATTAAACTTCTGGTCCCAGTGACTGATCCAGACTGGATCCTACAACATTATTCTGGGACACATATATTTCCCTTATTTTATATAAATCCCCCCTCTCTCTCCCTCCCTCCTTCCCTCTTCTTTCTTTCTGTCCCCCCCTCTTGTTTAAATCCAATCTATTTCACAAATGCTTTATGTAACATAGCTCTTTATGAACACAATAATTACAAATGTTCCCAATGAATATGATGATATACCTTTACCATAGTGTGGCGGCATGGAAAAATAATACAATTTTCTTCTATTAATTACAATATTAGAAGCGAGGATCACCCAATGAACTGTGTTGGGATGCATACATACATATAAACTTAAGCAAATCCTTTTCATGATAGGCAAGATGCCTCTAGTTACTAATCGCAGAAAAATAACAATAAAAAGGTTAGTGTTCTCTTTCCGATTTCATAAATATCTCAAGAACTTCTGTCCCCCCCACAAAAAAAAATGTGGAGGAGAACATTGGACTAGCTACCAGGTGAGTTCTTCATGTGTGCTTTACATAAGTGGTCTTATTAAATGAAGTCCAACGTAGATTCACTTCAATACAAAAATGGCTAAGGAATGGGTGAGTTGGTCATTTGATAGCATTCATCCACCCACTCTCTAAAATCCAAACGTTGTTGCCTTCCTTATAGACAAATCCTATCAATGCTTATTTAAAACTTGTCTATATTGTAACCCTTATATTTGCCTGTGTTCATTGATTTTTGCCAATGGCTGCTTCCTTTGCATTTGGGACACTTCCTTAGCTCTCTTCAGTAAGATGTGGAGAAGAAAGAAATAGCAAGCAACGCAGGCAGTAGAAGAAGTAACAGCCAAGAATTTCACCCAGGATTTGATCTAAGGATGGTTTTAAAAGTTCAGGCCGGATGTAGAATCTACCTGACAAGCATCACATCAATATTTCCTCGGTTTTACAATTGTGCCAACATCTTCATGATGCTGAAATAACTTTTGAAGACTTTGAGCAATTTATATTAATCCTTGACCTCAATACCAAACTCACTCTGAATTGAGCCATTAAAGAGTTTGCCCAATAGAGATAACTACATTAGGCCTCCTACTGTTTTCATATTACCTTAGTGGGTTGTTTTTTTTTTCTTCCTACTGAAATCAATCTCAGTCAGAGAGGCTATTTTCTTTATATCAGTTCTTTGATCAGAGGCAGCCAGTACTTATAATCTTCCAAGAAATATGTTCTTGTTGGATTTCTAAGCACATTTTGAACTCCCAAGAGTTTTGGATAGTTGAGATAAAGTTTTAATAAGAATCAACATGGCTGGTCTGAGTGCCTATTGGAAAAAAGATGGGTCTCAGGACCCTTTTGATGCTTTTGAATTTTGTGTGAAGGGGGCAAAAAAAAAAGAACATGTTGCAGTTTTCTTTGCTTTTTGTGACAGATACCGTAAGAACTAACATGAGATTGTTCATTATGATCCAAGTTCTCTTCTAAGTCTGTAAGCAGGCTTTCTGTTAAATTTTTGCATTAGATTTTCTAAATAAATCATCATGTAAGCCAACCATTTTTTTCTCATTATTTTTTTCCATCTTTAACTGTACAATGAATAACAGTTTGCAGAACAAATTAGAAAGAGGCCTCATTTTGGAGCATATTGAAATGTTCAGAACTCACTATGAATATGATGGATATTAACTGGGAAAAAATCACAAGCACTGAACCTATAAGGGCATTGTAATGCAGCATACAAAGTCTTTAGATCTGTCTTTGGTGGGTCCAAAAAGACTAAAAAAAGCTCTCTCTAAAATGATGATTAGGAATTCTTTTTTTAAAGTTTATTCTGATTATAAGCTTAACAACAGGAAGTTACAATGAGTTTCATTTTGAGCAAGAAAAAAGGATTCAGTGGTAAAAAGTCCTCAGAATGAAACATTTAGAGCATTGTTTTGTATTTTTTTTATTTGTGACACATAGAAGAAAAACCCAGCAGAACATTGTTGGAGATGCTTTAGGCTTCTATTTGTGAGTGGGTGTCGATAAGCTTCAAAATGTCTAGAAAGACATTGAACTTTAGGATGTCTTTCAGCCCAAGGCTTAAACTTTCAGATGCTGTGTTCAAGCATAAATCCAAGCATAAAGTCAAGTTAGGAGATTTCATTGTTTCAGCATAAACTTTAAATTTAAATTAAAAAATAATAATAATTTTACAATATTTCAGATGCAGGAAAGACTGACTAGGGCTAGCTGAGTTTTAAATACAAGTATACCATGCCTTAGTCCATTGACTCTGAGCATTGTCTCCTTTATATTTTGGTGTTTATATTTGTTCTATAGGGTTAGCCACTTTCTTCTTTAAATGGCCAGATAGTAATATATAGTTTTCTTCAGGCATTAAAAAGAAACCTGATAATTTTATTCCATAATTAGGGAATGCTGACTGTTAAGAGGTCATTATTTCTGTCATGTCCCTGGTGGAGACTGACACTGAGAGAGAGGAGGAACAGCCGACAGGGAGTGGAAGTGTGGCTTCGGAGGTTGTGGAGGAGGCTGGGGAAGGGCTGCACAATCAGAGAAGGACCCAGGCCTATTCCCTATCCATCTTAGGACACGCAGGGAGGAGAGGATAAAGGAGAGACGTGGTCTACTTGGGAGGAGAGGGCCTTGATCCTCTTCATGGGCTGCAGATGTGACAACTGAATAAGAGTATGGACATGTGTACTGGTGAACGCTGGAAACAAAGCATGGAAATATCTCTAGTTTATGGTTCCTCTCTGAGTTTGGCATCCTTTCCAGTGCGTGTTATCTGTGGACATCCTCCAGCCCTTATCTTGCCTGTTTTGTGTTGCTTTTTCCTTTCTTCTTGTACTGTTTATGTGGGAGTTTTTTGGCTTCTGTCAAGACTATTCGGAGCTTGGAAGCAAAGAGAAGGAATAAAAGGGGCTTCACCTGTTTTCTATGACTGTGTTTGTTTTGTATCCCACCCTGGGTCATCACAATTTCCTAGATTCTAACAAAATGTTTCTTATATGATCAAAAATGCTATATGGATTCTCAATTTGGGGGTGTCCAGAACATTTGATCTTGAAGACAATAAAAGATTTCAAATTATAAAACAAAGGCAGGAGGATCTTTCTGAGCTTGACTTAGAGTATAATTTGAGTTTGCTCCCCCAGCGGCTCCTGTAACACTCAGTATAACAGTCTTAGAAAAAGGAGATCTCTAGTTAAACAATTAAGAGTAATAAAACCCCAGGAAATGACTGTATTTCCATTGAAGTTATTTAGAGCAATTTGGATTGGTGGACCCCTGTGTTAGTCTCCCTATTTATATTTATAGATATTGAAGCCCTGATTGCAAAGCAGGGGTGGGAGGCTAATTCTGATAGTTCCAATCAATAAAAAAGGCAACTGGGATTAGCCTGCTAATTACAAGTCCATTAGCCTCCTTAGCATAATTTGCACATTGTCAGCTAGGCATTATTTTATATATATATATAAACTTTTAGAGTGAGTCAAGTCAGAAAATATCCTAGCAGAAGAACAAGGGGGCTTTCAAGCTAGGCAATTAGTTTTAGATCACACTTTTATTGGCATCTTGTCAGAAAATATACTTTAGGCCGGGGTGTCAAACTGGTGGCCCATGGGCCAGATGCATCACACACAGGCCGCAACCACCCTAGCTCCACAAATGTGAAAAACATTATGAAATGTCACGTGATGGTAATGTGATGCTGCAAGTTTGACACCCATGCTTTAGGCCAAGCTCTCATAACATGCTTTTATAAATGTTATATTTGTTTTGGTGCTTACTTCTAGATGTAAACCATGGTGTGAACTTGAGGACTCTATAGACTTCCCTTTTTCCAAGCTGGTTAAATATTAAAGCCAAATAATGGTTTCAAAACTCAGAAAAGTCCTACCATTTAGGACAGACAAGAGAGATTCCTCTCTACCCACATGCCTCATGAACATTGGGAACTTACATAACTTCTACAAACTCTGCATTTGAGTTTTGATCATTGTCGACAACAAGTGATGTGGCCTTCTGAGTTTAAAGTAGACTTTCCCAGCTCTTTCTGGGTTTGGTGAACAGACAAAGCAAACACTTTGTCATTCAGTTACACCTGTGACAAGTCATTTCCAACCTATGTCTTTCACAAGTGCATCTCAATATCAAACCAAACAATACAGTAATTATACATAATTATCTAATAGTTCTCTGTATATGAGGTCTCATTTTTAACTCTTCCAATAGTATTTCCATCCATAAAAAGTTAATTATTTATCTTTCTAATCTTGTCTTTCTTAGCTGAGAATAAAATCAGAGGTGGTTCTGACCAGTTCTGGAGAACCGGTACCGGAAATTTTGAGTAGTTTGGAACACCACCTCATACTGGCCCCGCCACCATCTATTCTCTGCCTCCTGAGTCCCAGCTGATCGGCTGGGCCTTCTTTTGTTGGACTGCACAGGAGAACGGAGCTGGAAATCAGGTTAGTGGGGTAAGAATGGAGATTTTGCAGTATCCTTCCCCTGCCACGTCCACCAAGCCATGCCCACAGAACCAGTAGTAAAAAAAATTGAATCCCACCATTGAATAACATCCCAATTATTTCTGGGTGGTTTACTTTCAAGATAATACAGTAAAAAAAATCACACACATACCTAGTTAACATGCATTATGATTTGTAAAATGTGTGAAGAAAACAGTGATTTTATTTTAAGGGAAAAGTACACTTCATCCACATAACTGTATTCTAATACTGAAGATATGCATACCTATCTGAATGCAGCAGGAATTAAATACTGTCATTATTTAAATTAAATAATATTTAATTCAGTCAATATTTATCTTAATGAAAAATGTAATTTGATTTAAATAAATAATCATATCCATGTGTTCTCTTTGCCTCTACAATATTCCACTCATCCTTTGCTTTCCAGCACAATGTAGACTTTTCTGCTGATAAAACTTTTAAACTCAAGATGTAAAGAGGAAGACTAAAATTAGTGTTCAGCCTGACTATTATATAGCCCTGTTATGTAATGCAAAAGAGCTACTTGCAATTACTCTTTCAAAATGCACATAATTAACATTGTGTATTTTAAAACAGCTTTCATTTTTCCATTCTTCTACAAGATGAAGAAATAAGAATAATTATGTTCATATCTGAGACATCCTTCTTCTTCATTCAGTGCTCTCCCTCTTCCTCTCCGTCTCTCTCTTTCTCTCTCTCCTGTTTTGCATTTGTGCAAAATACTTCTGATAATTCTGCATATTTCCTTGTGTATTCTCTTCACGAACAAGTCATCAAAGAGACAGAGGTGAATGTTCTGCCATAACTGAAGAACTATAAACAAGTGTATGAATTCAGAATTTAAACATCCTGTTGAGGACTTCATACCCTTGGGAAAGACACTATATCCAATTCATTATCTTCCCTTTGACAATGGCATTATTAGGAATGCAGTAAAATTACTCTGTCATATTGCTCATATCTGTCATTAAGTAAATGTTAAAGTCCATCTTTGTTAAAGAAATTGTTTTGTTCAAAAAAACCTCTGAAAATAAAACTGGCCTTCATCCATCATGATAGAATCTGAATCCCAATGAAAAATATTAAAATGCTAAGTGTATTTAAAATGCCATATAGCAAACCACTGCAGTAATCTACTTGTTAAAGAAAAATAGGGATATGGTTTGCTTGAAGTTTAATTATACAATTGGCTATTATTGTTGCAGTTGAGAAGCTTCCCTTTCTTTTACAAGCAAACATGTTGGATTGGACGGAATAAATAGGTCTGTCTTTTCTTATTCATAATATTCAAAAAGAGTCATGTATTGCTTTAAATGACTTTCATTTATAGCATTCTTCTGCACGATTTAGTGATTAATAAGAAGTCTGCAGTGTCATGATGTCATAGCACAGGTAACTTTTCTTAAATGTTACTGAGAAGAGGTGAAAACCCGGTAAGTGTGTGTGTTTTTCTGGAAGCTGGCCACTGTTTAATATGTGAAGTCCTGAGTGCTGTCTGAGATTGGCTGTTTGCTTGAAGACATTTCATTATTCTACGAGGTAACATAGCCAATGAGAATGTGGAATTTGCTTCCTGTTTATGTATAGTAGCTTGCCGGTTTTGATGGAGGTGTGGTTTTCTCCTTGATTAGGGTATAGTTTACAGTTTGATTGTTTGCCTGGTGTTAATCCTTGATTATCTGGATATTGACTATTGGAGAGGATGTGTTCTAGTGTTTTTGTTCCCTTCTTAGCATTTTTTATTATCTCTTAAATGGTGTGTAAAAATGATTTATTTCTATGTGTCTACTGATGGCTAATTTGCCTGGGTGCCAAACTTCCAGGAATTCCCTAATATTTTTGATTAACCTTGGTGTAGGATGCTAACAATTTTCTAGATGAACCTATAGTTGAGTTTGTCCATGTGTTGTGAGATTAAGGAGTTGTCATTGTGCCTGACTGCTAATAAACATTAATGGATACACTCTGCTAGTCTTCTATCTTTCTGCCCTACATAATGGCTGTTACAGTCTTTACTCTGCATGTTGTAGCAATGGCAATAGCATTTAGACTTATATATTGTTTCACAGTGCTTTACAGCCCTTTCTAAGTGATTTACAGAGTCAGCATATAGTATTGCTCCCAACAATCTGGATCCTCATTTTAGGAAGGCCTTGGAAGGATGGAAGGATGGAAGGATGAGTCAACCTTCAGCCTATTTGCACTACTCAGGTCCAGTAGACACAGATAAACCTCCAAGTGCTTCAACAACTCTCTAAAAGTACAAATGACCAGCTCTCTGCAAGGAATCCTTCCATTCCCCACTATCCTGTCAGAGCTGAAGAAGCTTCTTGGATGAGAAGCAGAACCTCTTCAAAGAAAAACAAGAAAGTCCGGTTACCTACAGGGAAAAAAAAAACAACTTTTGGGTCTTATGTGAAAGTAGTTTCCATTCAACTGCAATGGAAGCTCTGATGTTCCTGAATATTTCAAGCCGTTTCCCTTAATTCATTCAGAGTTGAAATTGGGGTATACCACCTTTGCTATGCCTGGGAACATAATACAAAAGTTGAAACAAAGATTTGGACACTTTCACAAAATGATTGCAATGCAGTGGATGGTTTACAAAACAGTGGTTGAATCAGGAACTGATAGTTTTAAGAAACAAATTCTCCAATACATTGTAATCCTCAATTCAAACAATGAAGAGAAATTGAGGTTGGGAAGGGGAAGCTGGATGAGACGCTGGGGGACTTTAAGCAGAAGTTATGGTTCAATTTGGATTTCTGCACTGTGCAGGGAATTGGATTCAGTGGCCTAAAAGGTGCTTTTCAACTATAGGTACAAAAAACAGAATACATCACCAGAAGTGAAAATTGAAGAATGGCTCAGATAGCTTTTAACCATTTCTACCTGTGTTGTCAGCTAGATATCGACAAAGCCAATCCTAAAAGCTTGCAGGGATTGTACAACTTCTTGAACATTCACAAAAGGTCTGAAATAAAGCAATTCCATTTTAGGGCAGACTCTTATCCCTAAGCAAATCCTTTCATGCCAAATGAAAGTTTGATGAAAATTCATAATTAAACATTATGACATGGCAGAATTAATTAGAATTTGAGGTGAAGAACTTTCTTATTATTAGAAACAATTTTTAAAAAGGTGAGAAGTACTAAGCAATACATTCAGTAATATGAAAAAGAATGAGCAAAACATGCATATGCCTAATTATCTGGAAATTAAAATCAACAAGTAAACACCAGAAAAAATGTTAATCATTCAACCACAAAACATTGTATTTATTAATCACAAAATGTATTCATAGATATAAATATATACCACATACTGTACTTTATGGCCTAATTTGTGGGAACTGTTCAGTAACACTTTAATGATTGTTACTCAGATCCACAAATTAAATTCCAATAACTATTATTATTTCTTTAAAATACCTACAGTGATCAGTGCACCAACCAGTAGGTGAGGATTATGCATCCAGCACCATGTGCCATAAAAATGCTGCCCTATTTCTTTTTTTATTTATAGCTGCATGACCTACTATATATGAGGTGTTTATTATTATATACTTAGAAAATGGTTTTAAACTGGTTTAATACGTGTTAGTTTTCAGTAGGGATTGTCTGGGGGAGGGTATCAAATGGACATGGCAGTTAAAACCCATGCCCCCTTTGAACTCTTTCACCATCATAGGCACCTACAAAAGGATGGGACACAGCATTGTTTTTGGGATATTGCCACTGTGGGATCCCTTAATGATGTACTATTGTTGTTACTACCCATTGTTTTGTTCTGTTTTTAGTTTGGACTTCCCATTGTGCATTCTCATTTCTTTGGATTCTTTCCTGTATTCAACTAGTAAGTGCAACCATGTATTCTCTCACCAACTATATCAATCCTCAGTCCTGACATCAACCATATCCTCTTATGTCTTGCTTTCTCTATCACCTTCCAGTTTGCCTGATTTAGGTTTTGAATCCTTGCCGATTCTTCATACTCCTGTAGTAATCCAACATGGCTCAATAACTGTAATTTTATTCAGGTTTGCCTTATTCTACTTTACTTTAGTTTTTAGTTTATTCTAGTTTAGTTTTGCTGGACTTCCTTAATTAGGACTCACTCTCATTAGTTCATCACCTTGCAGTCTACATTAATACAGTACATTTTTATATAAAGATCAGTATTTAATACGTTGAGAAAATAGGATAATGAAACAGAGATTACCTACGTTAAGAACAACTTTCCTAGGTAAGCATACCTACCCATTTTTAGCAAACTTACACTAGCTAGAAGTTCAGTAATTTTAAATTTCTGAACTTCCATATGGAAAAGTATACCATAGAAAGTAAATATTAGATCTACCAGGAAATGGACATAAACTACTGGTGGCTGGGAATATGGTGGAGTCCAAGTATTTCATTCCCAAAGTTGTCTGTGTGGTCTAAATTATGTAAACACAAAGGAAGAGAATAGTATTCTTCATAAATGACTGTTTTTATACTGCATGTAAAATTGAAGCAGAATATAAGTAAACAAGGAAATGCTGTAAGGCTGCATAGTAAAGTAGCTTCATTAAAATAAGATGGCATTACTTTCAGACTTAATTTGCTGAAAAAATCTTAAAAAACTAATGCTATAACGAAAAATGAGTAAGAAAATACATTGCACTTTTATGAAACTCAATTGCAGTCATTCACTGAATATTATGGTAGAAGCTGTAGCACATTATGGGTTAACTAGACAGTGAAAATAACAGCGGTAAATGTTGACAGAAATGTTCCTTCAGATTTGTAAAGAAGATACATGTCATGAAATGACATGTAGTAGAAGGTTGCTGAGCTATACCATGTCCTTCACTGATGCAGTTATCAGCTTTAATTTCTGCCAGCATTGTCAATGATTGTGACATATTATAGAGGGAAGTGGAAAGGACCTCAAAAGTCAGTAGGAAGAACTACTACCAAGGCAACAGTAAGATAAGCGGGAATTGAGCCCTGGCCAAGAAAATTATTTGAGAAAACATTTCAGACAAGCCTCCCCCTAGTTCCAAAGATAACTTGAAGAACAGGAAAGTACATTCAGACCTGCAAGATTGGGTTACTATAAAAAATAGTCCTGAACCACATGACATTGATTTCTTAGCCATGCCTGTCTTGTTGAGCTGATACCCATCTCTGCTCCACATATTTAGATTATGGGTGTGTATCAACCCTTTGAGGTAGGCCAAATCAGGAAACAGATACAGCAAGAACTCCAGATATGATACTTTATTATTGTAGGCCAACATAACATAGTCTTAAAAGCAATCTAAGTCTCTCTCTCTCCCATCTTACAAAATCAAGACAGGGATATTTTGAATTTATTTCTAGTCCTCACTTCAATCTGTGCACTGTAATTTTTTTTTCTCCAAGTCCCTCCTTTCTGGCTCTTTACACAGTGTATATGTGGTGATTTATTCTGTTAAGAGGACATTAAGCCAGTACTACTCCCCTCTGTGTTAAGCTCTAAGTACAATATCAGCATTGGCTTCATGTCAAGCTCCTTGTAATATATTTCAACCAAAATAGATTTAGGTGGTTGGAAACATCACCAATAGGAGACAAGAGGAGATGTGAAAGAAAAATGCTTGCTCTTATCCTTTAGGCATTATCCTCACAACAGGTTAAAAGATCTGGGAATCTAGGACAAGTACTATAATGCAGAAAAATCTATATATTTACATAGAAATCTAATACAGGATATTAAGATATAAGAAATAAGGTTTTGCATATATAAGCTTCCCCTTTAACTAGCCTGGAAGTAAACTTCCAGACAGTGCATGCATTGTTCAAGATAGTATAAAGGAAGCTATATTTGTCCTAAAGAAAAGAAAAGTTTGAAAAAAAAAATTGCCCGAAAATTCTGAGACTTAGACATATGATCACCACCTCATATAACCAAATGCTCTGCAAATCACTTTGCTGGGAGAATGTGGCAGCAGCCAGGGTAATTCTCCCAAGTAAATTAAAGAGAATTAAGAAAGCTGACCCTTCCCATTCTCTGTTTTGATAATGCAATTTATTAGGCAAGAGCTCTGCTTGATTGCTTCAATTGAAGCATAATAGGGATAATAATAGAGACTGCAGTTTCTTCTAAGCCTTAACAATGATGACTGATGTGCAGTTTTATGGCTAAGAGATGACCAATGATCATGTTTTAAACCACGATAGCTTCTTATGAGATGCTTTTAATGTTTTAAAATGTTGATCTAATCATTACTTCCTATATATGATTCAGTGATTCAATTTTCTATTTATGGACATTTTCTATGACATGAAGAAGAAATATAGTTTGTGGTTGCTTTAATCTAACACATTTATGAATCTCATTAAGATACAAGCTAAAATTGATGTCCATAGACAATTTCAATTCTATCTATCTATCTATCTATCTATCATCTATCTATCTATCTATCTATCTATCTATCTATCTATCTATCTATCTATCTATCTATCTATCTATCTATCATCTCTGTCTGTCTGTCTGTCTATCATCTATCTATCTGGATGAGAGGAAGAAAATGATGATTGGCTTATCTGTTCTATGATCTTCTACTGTGAGAGCCTATATTTCACAATCTTACTCACCATTTAATGAGAAAGCTTCCTCTGAATATCAGTATGTAGTCACAATCTAGAGACTCAGTAGTGCTATTTGTTTCAGATAATTGATTTAATTCTCTGAAATGGCTTTCTTTTGTAGTACTAATAAATTTATGCTGAGGCCCAGGCAGGTTCTGTTGCTAAATCTTACAGGGACAAAAAAGGAGTATAAAACTATAAAGCATAATACTAAAATTGGCAGAAAGAGACAGAAGAAGGAGAAATGTTCAGAGATGTAACACTATATGGAAAGGAACAACTCATACAGTCATCAATAGACAAGAATCCAGCTGATGCAGCTTTGAGTAATTTCTTGAAGGCTACACTGCAACAATTTCTTTATATCCAGCTCCATTTTGCTTCTGTGTCTCAACAGAATATTTCCCAGATTTTACAAGATAAAGGCTGAGAATTGAAGAACTGTGTAGGGACTTCTTCATGAGATGCTATAGTCCTTCAAAAAAACAACAATAACAGCACAGTCCCTTCTGCCTAGCTGGACAAGCAACCCAGACCTGGCCTCCAATAGAGATATGATTAGAATAAACAAATAAGACAGATTTATATGCATGCAGTTTCCTGAAGGGTACTTTCACAAATAATTGTAAAAGGCAAAATCTATGTGAAGGCATTTAGGAATGAATTCTGTAGCATAAATTTATCACCATCACGTGCATAATATGTGAATCTACTTTATCCTTCTGGTGACCCACAAAAAGAAAATCTTTACACCAAAATGCATATATATTCAATAATCTACTTCTTTTCAGAGTAAGCAACAACATGCAAAGTACAGAAAGAGCATAGGAAATGGCAAGCCAAAGAAATTAAACACACAAGTAGACAAGAAGATATATCCAAAACTAATTGTCTCTCCTTACTTTTCCATCATTATGAAATCGCCAAACATCTATATAGTGCTTTAGATATACTGCCTTTCATTCATTAAACATCCTATATTCTCTTTCTCAAGAGTCTTATCAACTGCATCCAACTATGCTTTTCTCGGTCTTTCTCTTCTCTTGATCCCTTTGCCTTTATTCATATATTATTTTGTCATTCAATTCCCATTCATACTCCTTACATGACCACTTTGATATGCTGCTTTCATACCACTCACTTTTGTACTCAATTCTCCTTTCTTCATCTTCCATTCACTGTGAATCTATCTCTATATCCACTGCATTCAACTTATTATGGTTTTTCTTGACAATCATTGTTGATTTGACAATCATTTTTTTGGCTAACGTTTCAACAAATATCAATTCCTCAGAATAACTCTCATACTACCCACTATTTTTCTACCACCATTTGCACTTTTTTTTCTACTCATTGTTCAATTTTAATAAAGAGCAAAAAAAAAAAAAAATCAGCCACTTACTCTAGGAATTAACTACATGGTATGATTTGCAATTGTTCACAGATTTACCCTTTGAAACACAAAAGTTCTAATGTTACCACTAACACTTTTAATATAAATGTATCCATAAATACATTAAACAAGCATGAGGACATCACACATTGTTGTTCTTACTCCCTGTCCCATGTTCAGCTATTTGGAAAGTATTTTATTTATTCTCACACATTTTAGTTCCATCATATGCCACTCTTATCACCATCAGCTACCAACCTTCAACTTTATTTCTATTCACGTCATCCAACACTTTCTGTAAGCCAACAAATACACAGAGACCTTTCTTTCTCACATTTGCTGAAGAGCAAAAAAAAACTGGCTTGCCTAGCCCTGTGAGACACAAAGCTCCAACATACTTTCAAATTTTACAATTTGATCACACCCTTTTGATTAGAATTCTTCCAAACATTTTCCAGTGCTTGCCTCACAAACAAATCCCAAGGACAGCACATGTGTGCGAGCACCTACAATGCAGCACCCACAATGCAATGCGCCCTGCCCCCTGCACATGTACATGCAACTCCCCCTTACGTTCACTGCACATGTGCGTGCCTCACAGCTGATTTTTGGCCTGTTTGAAGCCTTTTTCGCCCTCCCAGAGGCTTGAGGGAAGCCTCTGCAACCTCAGGAGACCGAAAAACAGTCCTTCTGGAAATACCGGAAGTGCTTGTTTTCAGCCTCTGGAGGACCTCTGGAGCCCGGGGGAATCCATTTTCGCTCTCCTGTGGGCTCGAGGGAAGCCTCTGTAGCCTTTAGAGGCCAAAAAACTGGCCATTTCAGCACTTCCGGTATTTCTGGAAATAACGGAAGTGCCAAAATGGGCCCAATTTTTGGCCTCCAAAGGCTGCAGAGGCTTTTCTCGAGCCTCTCAGAGGGCAAAAAAGGCCTCAAATGGGCCAAAAATCACCTGGGAGACGTGTGCATGAGCAGTGCAGGTAAGTTTGGCTGGGGCTTGTGTGCCCATACAAATGGCACCATCATGGGTATAGGGAATAATAAAGCATTTTCCAAGGTCAGGCACAAGTCAGTTTTCACAATTCTGTTGAAGTTTTACAGCCCCCTCTATCAACAAAACATATGTTTCTTCAACTACACATTGTATGATGGCATTTATATCATTTTTCAATATTCTCAACAGCATTTATGACTTAATTTTCATCCAGTTTTTTTCTTGTATGTTAGCTTTTATAGTGGTTAGAATGGAGTATTGCAGGCTAACTTTACCCACTACCAGAAGTTCGAACCTGACCAGTTCATGGTTGACTCAGCCTTCCATCCTTCTGAGGTGGGTAAAATGAGGACTCAGATTGTTGGGGGTGATATGCTGACTCTGTAAACAGCTTACAGAGGGCTGTGAAGCACTGTGAAGTGGTATATAAGTCTAAAGGCTATTGCTATTTGAGTTATTTTGCTATGCATTTCACACAACTATCTAAAATACCCCTTCCAACATTCCCTCACTTCAGTTTCATGCTAACATATTTCATTATTTTCATTTTTAATTCTTTTAAATTTGCTGGTAACTTTCCTCCACCTCAAAGAATTTTTTTAAAATATATTTTCAGCAAAATCACTCCATATTTTCATTGCCTGGTCTTTAAATATCATCTTTCTCTGTAACTATCCTTTTTCTTTCAATACTTCATACATTTTCTCCCATCCTCATTTTTTGCATTCTTTCATATCCATGTTTTTCATCCACAACCTTTTTCACTTCATCATTCTATCTAGCATTTTTGAAAAATTCATTAAAAAAAAACACACCACAGGGCCCCTGTGTTAGGCCCTCAAATCACTACATCTTTCCTGTAAATATTCATCAACTGCACTTACAAGATCAGACCACTTTACAAGCATCTTTCTCCTTCCTCTTAGCTTCACAGAAGCACAATATATTCATTCATTCACTCACTCATTCATTCATTCATTCATGTTCCTCTTATCTTCCAAGTCACAATCTTCCATATGCCATAGTCATTCCCAAACAACCTCAGAGAAATTGCTTCATGCTTCCGGTTAAGCTTTTTCATGGAACACTTTTAAATAAAAGCTACAGTAAGAAGCTTTCTCTTGGCACCTTCAGATCAATAAGACAGAAAAACAATCAAAACTTAGTTTTACATGCTTATGTTATTCTGTGCGAGCTATGATCATTATCTTGCAAGTCAGTAGACCTGCTAACTCCATGATTCAGTTCCAACTGCCATATTAATATTTTAGTAAATGTTAATAGGATATGGTGGCTGAGTTTATAATATTTTTTCTTCTTTTTTATTACATATTATATATGTTGGGGAGCTATAGAAATACTTTAACATTAAAAAAATACTCAGAAGTACATGAAGTAGGGAGACATTCAGGATGGTCACTCATATCTGCACTGTATAAAAATAGCAGGTGCTGAAAATGTGTGAACTTTTGATAACAAATGAAATGCAATAATGTTATAAAATGAGAAGTCACTTGTAGAGACTTTTTTTAAAAAAGTTGTGGGATGCTGTTTGCAGTGCAACTTTCAGTTTCTTGAGACTATGTGGAGTAAACTGATCCACAAAGGCAAACATCTTTGTTCAAATAAAATGATCATTATTTTCTATATGGAACTTTTAATCTTCTACTCAGTGATATTTATATTCTTCAGTGATATTTTCATTAAATTAGTTACATTAATAGACTGATAAACAGAAGAAGAATAAGCTGAAATTTAATTTTAATCAAAGGACAAAAGAGAAAAAAATCATATTAAGAGCATCTAATAGTATTCTATTTTTTAATAAAAGAAGTACTACTATGATAACTGTAAATTGACAACTATTAAAATATAATTTAGCAAAGTAACCTTACCCTTATATAATTGATAGGAATTATAGTACACTCCGTAGAGGGAAAAAGTCCTAATTTCTTTCACTTACAAGTACATTTCTTCAAACTAAATATAATTATGAAAATGCTGGTTCTTTCTACCTCAGTTTCTTGCCATTGCACACAACAAAACAAATGTTTTGTATTTATGCTTATCTTATTCTTAAAGCCACAAATAAAAGTGTAATTGGTAATTCTTTCTGGCCTATCATTTATTCTATATAACAGACATCGAATCTTTTTCAGACACTCTAATGCTATTATCTGAATGCCAGCCTTATGACATCACCAGATAAACATGCATTACTGACATATTCTGGAATATAAATGCATTATGATTGTTAGAATGCAGTATTGCAGGTTACTTTTGCTGCCTGCTGGCTGCCTGCAATTTGGCTGTTCGAATCTCCATCCTTCCATCTTTCCGAGGTCAACAAAATGGGGACCCAGATTCTTAGGGGCAATCTGCTGACTCTGTAAAACACTTAGAGAGGGCTGTAAAGCACCGTGAAGTGGTATACAAGTCTAAGTTGCACTGATATTGCTATACAGCAATCTATACTGTCTATAATACAAATGTGGCTATCACTTCAAGCTGTTTTTTTGGTACATTGACTTAATAATGTACCAAGCTTTAGGGAATTGTGTACATGATGGAAGAGATTCACTTCTACTGGCATTTCAACATTTCCCCCTATAAGGATGAAGACAGAAAGCAGAGGTTGGTGTTCTATAGAACTGGGAGCCTTAATTCAGTATTTGCACCTTGTCCCGTAGACATTTTGCTGACCTCAGTTATAATGATCAGTTAGAATCTGTTTTTCGCTAATATCTTTGCAGAATTTCAATCTGTGCATGAAAACCAAGAAAAAAAAAACACTCTGGTCCCAAGTAAAAACAAATACCTGCAATCAGAGGTGTCCTATATAAAGAGAGATGTCACAAAAATGAGGAAATAAGCAACATGGTGAATTTTAATGTTCCAATATCTAAGGGGTTGCCAGGAAGAAGAGGGGGTCAACTTCCTTCCCAAAGCACCTGAAGGCAGGACAAAAACAATGGGTGGAAACTAATCAAGGAGAGAGGCAACCTTGAACCTTAGGAGGAATTTCCTGACATTGAGAACAATTAATCAGTGGAATAACTTGCCTCCAGTAGTTAAGAATGATCCAACACTGGAAGTTTTAAGAAGAGATTGGACAAACATTTGTCTGGATATAGGATATAGGGTTTCCTGCTTGAGCGGGAAATTAGAAGACTTCGAAGGATTAGAAGACTTCCAAGGTCCCTTCCAACTCTGCTATTCTGTTATGTTGTCACATTTTAATTTAATTCTAAATTAAATAAATAAATCTCAATACCCAAACATTTGCACTTGTTTTATGACATTAGATAGAAGTATATAAGTCATGTTTGGCGGCCTTACAATACACATTTTCACATTTCTTCATTTCTTTTTCCTCTCTTCCACCCACGCATTCCTCATGGATTCCTATACTGAAAATCACTTAATTCTTCTTGAGGTTAAATTGTTCTCCCACCCTATTCTGCTTTTATGTACTCCCTTCCTCTTATAAGGCTCAGTCCTATGTCATATTTTATTTTTATTTGTTTCTTTTTGTCAATTGCTTACAAGATAATAGGTATAAGTAAAAACATATTTATGAATACATGGATACATATAAGAAAAATAAAAAAAATAAAAGAAACAATAGGACAGGGACGGTAGGCACGCTGGTACACTTATGCACGCCCCCTACAGACCTCTTAGGAAAGGGGTGAGGTCAATAGTAGACAGTCTAAGGTTAAAGTTTTGGGGGTTTGGGGAAGAAATCACAGAATCAGGTAGAGTATTCCAGATATTGACCACTTTGTTGCTGAAGTCGTATTTCCTGCAATCAAGTTTGGTGCGGTTTACCTTGAGTTTGTATCTATTGTGCGCTCTTGTATTGTCATGGTTGAAGCTGAAGTATTCATTGACAGGTAGGACATTGCAATGTATGATTTTATATACTATATTTAGATCGGACCGAAGGCGGCGTAGTTCTAGGTTTTCTAGGTGTAGAATTTCAAGTCTGGTGGCATAAGGTATTCTGCAACAAGTAGAGGAGTGGAGAACTCTTCTTGTAAAATATTTCTGGACTTTCTCAACTGTGTTAATATCAGATACGTAATGTGTGTTCCAGACTGATGAGCTGTATTTGAGTATTGGTCTAGCAAATGTTTTTTTTTTTTTAATAAAGTTTTATTGAGTTTTAACAAAACAAATAAAACATCTCATTTGAGTACAGCATCGTTCCGGGTTATCACATTTCCATATAGATACAATTTCATATGCATATTCATCTTATGTATTCAACTTCATATCTTACTACTCTTTTTCCAACTTCTCACTATTTCTCCCTTTACTTCTCTTAATTTTCTTTGATGGTTATCTCATTTTCTTCTTATTCAATTGTATTTCTTTTACCTAAATTTCTATATCTTTTTATTCATTGTACTTATACTTCCGTCTGTCTTGTTTACAATTTCATATGTTCTCTTCCAACATTCTTAAGAAGCAAAATTCCCCCTATGATTGCCAATCGAAGTGCAACACCTTTAAATCTTATTGTTATTATCATATGAAATCTCATTAAACATTGAATTTGTGCTTTCTAAAATTATAACATTCAAATTTCTAATATCTATTTTATATCATGTAGATCTCATCATTCAGACTCTGCTTGGTACTTCCCCTTGAAAATGTAAAAAGAAAAATTCTAAAAACATACCAAAAACAATATATATATATAAACACTAGTAAACAAAATAGTTATTCAAAATCATTCTACTACTGTTATGAACCTTGTAAATCTTTCACATTTCTTTTCAATATCTATCAATCTTTGAGAACAATTGAAATGTTTCCCTCCCTTCTTCATTATTACTTAACTGTTAATAAGCATACCATTGGGTAGTCATACAGTTTTATCTTATAAATTATTTACTATTAATAAGCAAAATAATTATTCAAATTCATTCTAATAACTGGTATAAATTTCCTTATAAATCTTTCACATTTCTTTTCAATATTTTATCAATCTTTAGAAACAATTGCAATGTTTTTCTCTCTTCTTCATTATTGCATTAATTATAAATAAACATACCATTACATAACAGTACAGTTTTATCTCATAGATTACTTACTTATTTCATTTCTAACTTATTACAGTATTCTACTGTCACAACACTATCTTTTGTACCTTTGCAGAATCCTCACTTTTAACTTAATTTAACCATTGTCTCTGTGTTTTCTAGCTGAGCAAATACCTTTAATCCTAGAACATTTCCCCTTTTTCTTTATTTCCTGTTTTTGTCCCTCATAAGTTCTTTCCCTTTCTATCTTTCCCCCCTTTTTCTCATCCCCTTTTTTATACCCTTCTCTAATTTTCCCTTCTGTAGTTTTCTTTTCTGCTTGTCCTTGCTGTTATACTTCTTTTTCAGACTATTGTTTCTTTTTGGCTGTTTCCTTTGATCTCAAATTTTTAACTCCTTTCCCCCCTTTTCCCCTTATTACCACACTTTGCATTATTTGATCATTGAAAATGGCTTCTTCTTTGTCCCGCCCTTCTTCTTGCTCTTGAAGCTTTTCCTTGTGCTTTTCATAGTTCAGGATCTCCATTTCAAAAAATTTAAATATGAAGCCAAAGGATCTTCCTCCCCTTTCTGCATCTTCTTTCTGGTTTTTAAGACTCATCTTCAATTCCTCCAGGAGTGATGGCATTTTAAACACTTTTGAACAACCACCCGATTGACTTTAAGTAAAAACAGAAAAAGAAAGAAAAAACCAATGCCAAAAACTTTTTTTTACAAATCACCAAATGATCCCAGACTGTTCCTTCTTGCTTCTTTCCTTTCCTTTTCCTTTCCGTGGGTTACTGCATCTTTTAATAAGATTTCAGTTACAATGTATCCTCGGGAGTCTTTTCAAAGTTTCACTGTTAATCCTCTTTATTTTTCCAGGTGGCACTCCATTTTTCCATTATTCCAAGTCTCACACTTTTGCCTCCACTCTCTTCCTTTTTAGGGCTTTAAAATAACCAAGAAAAAAAATCTTTATTCTCCTTTTGACACTTAGATTTCAGCTTAAGGTTGCCTATTAGTGTCAAAATAGATTGATATAAATTTCTTTCCATACCATTTGTAATTGTCAATATAAAGATTTAAAAAAAGGTTTTTAAGCTCCTTTTCTCTCTCCTTCGCCGCTTAAAGATCTTCTTTCAGAGGTATCCCTCTAGGTACTTTTAGATTCAGGGTACCTTGCTTAGATGTTCTCTGTTGTTTAGCCCGGTCTGTCCTGCTTTCCTCTTTGTTTTCCTCCTGCACAATCTTATCCAGTCGGGTTCTTCTTTGAGGTGGCCATTTCTGACCACCGCTGCAACCGCCTTCGGGGAAGGGAGTTTAGACCAGCCAAGGAGGAGAGATGCGGCTCCACTTCACTCAGCTAGCAATCTCCCCCCACTTCACCACCTCTACGGGGTGGCTTCAGCCCTGAATCCAAAGGATCGGGGTGCTCCAGCGGCGAGCACAGATCAAAACCACGCACGATTGTGGATTTTGGTCTGTCGCTAAAGAGACCCAAACCGGAAGTCCAGTCTAGCAAATGTTTTATATGCTCTAGTTATTAATGTAATATTATCAGAGAAAACGCTACATAAGATTAGGTAACAACTCTTGACGCCTTTTTGGCTATGTAGTTACAGTGGGCTCTAGCACTTAGATCATTAGAGATGAGTACTCCAAGATCCTTGACAGAGTTTGGATCATCAACAAGGTCTTAACTATTCAGCCTGTATTTTATTTTCTGATTTTTTTTGCCAATATGTAGGGCAGAGCATTTATTTGTTGAGATTTGAAGTTGCCATTTGTTTGACCATTCTGATACATAGTTAAGGTCTTTTTGAAGGGTAGCAGTATTATCTGTGGTGTTGAACAGCTTTACATCATCAGCGAAGAGAACGCAGTTACTCTTGGTATGATCACAGAAGTCATTTATGTAGAGTATGAAAAGAGTAGATCCTAGAACACTGCCTTGGGGGACACCACTGTTGACAGGTACAGAATTTTATAGGACGCTCCCAATTTTGACCATTTGTTGTCTGTTTGACAGGAATGCTTCTATCCAGTTATGCAGGTATCCAGAGATACCACAAGACCTTAGTTTTAGGAGTAGTTTGTCGTGTACCACTGAATGAAAGGCTTTACAGAAGTCTATGTAGATTGCATCTATTGCTTTGCCTGGTTGAGTTGTGTAGTTCATATGTTTTTGCAGTGCAAGAGTTGCAGATTACAGGATAGTTTTTTTCCTGAAACCAAATTGTTTATTAGAGAGTATGTTATTTGTTTCTAAGTGGAAGATGATGGATTGGTTAATAAATTGATTCCATGATTTTACAGGTGACACAGCATAAAGAGATTGGTCTCTAATTTTCAACTAGGCTGGGGTCTCCTTTTTTGAAGATGGGGATGACCGTAGCTTGTGACCATAGGTTTGGCAAGGAGCTGGTCCTGAAAGATGGAATTGGTGCGTAGAAGGTTTTCTTCTTGTTTAATGTGATAATTGGTGCATTCAGTTTTTATTTGGTGGCATAAATTTTTGTATCGGCTTTTATATTGCTCATATTTATATTTTATATTGCTCAGTTGATACAAACTATTCAAAGAGAAATACAGTGGAACCTCCGGTCATGACCATAATCCATTCCAGGACTTCAGTCACAACCCGATTTTGTCGTGACCGGAAGCAAGACTGACTGCGCATGCACATACAAAAAAACTGGTGCAGAAGGGGAAATCGCCGTGGCTGTGTTTGATTGCCATCTGAGGATGTGTTCGCGACCAGAGTGAAACATTTAGCAGATTTTTTTGGTCAGCACCTGATTTAGTCATGGTTAGAAGTGTTCATGACCTGAAGTTGTGCTGTATGAAAAAAAAATGGGATAATCACCAAAAACAAGCCATTTCCATGTCTGCATGTAAGCAAAGACTCAGCTGCCCTCTTTCCAATCCTTTTTCTTGTATGACTATAAGAAGAGTTTCCTTTTAAACCTGATTGCTTGCACAGAAACAAGGATAATGGCATATCACACATTCCTTTTAATAATCCTAAAAGAAGTTGGCTTGTTTTAAAACTGAATACAGTAGTTATATAAAACAAGGTTACATTTAGGGAAAATAAAAGTGAAACTATATATTACCTAAGGCTTTCTGTCACCTGAGTTCATTCCAAGATGCTATATCTACTGAAAAATAATAATTGTTCTGGGGATCTAAATCCACATTTGAGAACACACCATTCTTTATTTCTCACCATTTTAATTATCTGACCCATATTTCACAGATCAATATGTAGCTTGTCTTCTGCCCATGGAATATGCTCGATGCTATCTCCACCAATATTTAGCCAATTTCCAAGATAATTTATTTAGGACACTTGTTATAATACCGACAGCATATGGAATTCCTGGATCAGCTTTTAAACATTCAATTTTAGAGTTATGAGAATAGATGAGGACAGGTGAGCAATTAAAACTACAAGCAGATGTTCAGGTGGTTAATCAATTATTTCAATAAGGAGCAATGCTAGTTGGAAATGCTCTAAGTTCTCAAGAATATTTTTTGGAAAAAGATGAAAAGCCCTGTAGAAGATCACAAGTATTGGCTAGTCAAGAGGAGGGCATTAACATTCTAAAATTAAAGACCAATAGAGTGGCTTTTAAAATTTGTTCAAGGCAGCTTGTACAGGTGTTAGGATTTTGAGCCTTCCTTTTTTTTTCAAAGTGACTGAAAATAAAGAGAGATACATTATTCCCCTTCTACAGCTCATTAGCTTTTGAAACACACATCTGCATCACAATAGGAAAAAACAATAGAACCTGTAGCTGAACTGCATCCCATGAGGTTTGAAGAATTAAAATCTAGCAGGCAGTCTGAATGCCATACGTTTTAAAATTATAGATTCACAAAGAATTAATGACAGAATCAAAGAGATTTCTTGATAAACTAGGGTTTTGGTCTATATGACATTCTGTCTTGTGTGAAGCAGCCAATCAGTCAGTGAGTTTCAAGTAAAGGCAGTTACTTCAACAACAATTCATTCTAAAGTAAAAAATAAAAAACAAATCCAGACAGATTGAATAAAGAAGAAAAAAATAGTATTTCATTTGCATAAAAATAAAAACATATGCTAAGAACATACACTGAATTATTAATGGACTAATCGTCCTAAATGCAGAATTGCAAAGAATGTGTAGGTCATTTAACAGTGTGTCCCAGATATTGATTTCTTTTCACTTCATTACTATATACCTTATGGCTCAACATAATTTTGCCCGGGCCTCCTGATCTTGGTAACTTTAACCCATGTGGACTTCAACTCCCAGAATTCCCAGTTAGCCATGGTGGATGGAGAATTCTGGGAGCTAAAGTCCACACTTCTGAAAGTAGTCAAGTTTGGGAACAGCTGCTCTGTGCAATTGTTTGATTTCAAAACTCTAGTTGTGACAAGATTTTAAAGTATATTCCATGGTTAAATATATGTAATAATTTGTTCATCTCTACCAGTGATACTTGCATTCTTCAACTAATCAAGAGACTTATATGAACCAAGCTTGGGCAAAGTTATGTATCCTCCTTTAAGGATATCTACGGAAACATGATTTGTGATTAAGGTATAGAGTAAGTTCTAATTTTTTGTGTTGCAAAGGATATGGACTTGATACTTGCACTTTATGCACTTAAAAATATCTAGGTTTGAAAAATGAAATTAATGAGATTATTGATTCTGTTCTCAAATACACAAATACAAACTCAAATACACAAGGCAGCTAAGTTAAGGTGTAATGGTTAAGGCATGAGGCTAGAAACTAGGAGACCATGAATTTTAGTCCTGCCTTTGCCTTTGGGCTAGACACCCTCTCTCAACTCTAGGAAGAATGAGCCAATGGCAAACCACTTCTGAAATCTTGCCAAGAAAATTGCAGAGACTTGTCCAGGCAGATATTCAGGACTCAACACTTACTGGCACAAACTTAATTAATCTCTTTAATTATCTTCTATTGACCAAGGAATTACCACATATTTTTGGTGAAAGGGCACAGCTACTGTTCCATACAATCTACTGCAAACAAGTATATTTTCACAGATAACATACTCATCTAATAGCATGCAGAAGATCATTTCTTCTGGATCTCCCATCATCTCTTTCTCTTCATCATAACTTCTGAGCAAAAATAATCTTGGACCAAAGACATGGGCAGGATTCCTGCAGGACAGGAATCCTTATTACATTGATGTTGATTATTTGCTATCGTCACAGTCAACTCTTAGTCACCACTTAGATTTTTTTCCATGACAATCTGTTCCTAACCTGAATCCTTCAGGTTTTGTCTCATTATATATCTATTTATTCATATATTCATGTACTGAACAGAATAATGGCAAAAAGCTCTACTCCCAAGCCATGTGCCTTTATTTTAAATTTGAAAGCTCTAATTCTCTCTTCCCTCCAACGTCTGTTCAATGTACCTATTGTGGATATGTACTGTGGTGCTACAATCCTCTAAAATGGCTTGATGTCACAAAATTGATGCTCTAAATAGAGGTATGGGTACAGCTCGCCTCTGAATGACAGGGTGATAATATAGAGAAAATTTCATGTAGAAAAGTGAGTGTGAATATCAATATGTTTCTCATAAATGGAGAGTGTTCACAGGGACTAAGTTCTTCCTGAGGGCTATAAAGACAAATCTGAGCACTTACAAATCACAGATAAATTACACTCTTGCCCTCTGTGATACGTTAACCTTGATTTGCCACCATTCTTCAATTTTGTACAATGCCTAAAAAGTATGCATCGAAAAGCGGGGGGAAATGAGTATAGCTCTAGCTAAACAACAGTGAATATTAACGGAAAGCCTGCTATATACAAAGCTGTGACAGCTGTACTGTCATCATGTCAATTAAGTCCGCTGAAGCAAATCCGAGTTTAAGCCACAGGAGAATTGTTTGTTGCTGAGTCAGCTGTAGCCTGATAAATATTTCCAGATAAGATCTTTATTGCAGAATCAACCTAATCCTAGAGGTCAGGTGTCACATTTAGCCATTGACCAAGTGAGAAAGGGAGAGTGCCAAAGACCACCTCCTAACAGACTTGGTTACTAGTATTTGTCATTGAACTAGAGTCATGTATGAAATACAGTCATGAACTGCAACTATGAAACCTCTCTCTCTCTCTCTCACATACACACACACACTACAAAATTCACATCTATTGATCAATCGATCATCAATTAATCAATTGATTTATCAATCAATCTATCGTCTACCAATCTTTCTTATTTAAGTAGGAGCAAAACATTACTTTTTCTGGATAGAGAATTCCATTTTTGCACATAGAAATTCCCTTCTCCCTTAAAGCTTTTTCGAATGGATTCACCTTGTATTGCTTAAAATCCCTACCATTAATTTTTAAACAAAACAAGAAAGAACTTGCTAGACAACTTTTCTCTTGTTTTTCTTCCTGCTGTATTTTGTAGCTTCTGTTACAGTAAATATACTGGCATTTCTCTTCTTCTATTTGCTTAGACTCCGAAAACTCATCTCTTCTGCCAAGCCCTGACATTTTATTTTTAGAAGGTTCTCACAGCTGACCAATTAATTGTTTGTGCATCATATTTTCTAAATGTGTTTAATGTTTGATCTAGTCTCTGCTCATCCACATTCTGTATACCTGGCACGTGCAACGGGCTTTGGGAATTAAATCAAGAAAGCAATTGTGATGCAAGTTGTAACCTTTTAATAACTTTTTGAGTTTGGTTTAGTTAAATTGTGCAGATTGGCTCATCCTTAACGGATAAAGTAAAGCAAAATAAAGCAAAGTCTGTGTGGCGAATTAGCTCCTTAGGTTGCTAACTATTGCCTAATTTAAACTTCCCAAAGTCACTGGAGAAGGGCCCACCCCATGAAATGAATTATAAGATCAATTGAAAACATCCCTCCTGAGGAAGAACCCCAGAAGAGTAGAGATAGTCTTTGACCTACAGTCATTCATTTAACAACTGTTCAAAATCATGACACTGCTGAAAAAGTGACTTATGACTGTTTCGGCATTATCAAAATTTGAGTGCTTGGCAATCGACATAGTTGCACTGTCCTGGGATCATGTTATTGCCATTTGTGATCTTCCCAGGAAGCTTCCAACAAGCAAAGCCAACTGGATTCACTTAACAAACACAGCAAAAAAAAAATAGGTTATAAAACTGGATGGCTCACATAACGACTACATCAGAGGTGCTATTCAGCTGGTTCACACCTACTCGGGCGAACCGGTAGCAAGAATTTGGTATGGGTCGCTGAACCGGTAGCAACATCTAGCTGGCCACGCCCCCAACCCGGTTGCCCAGTTTCCACTCACTCGCTTGCCCTGCCCACCCAATGCTCGCTGCCCCAGTTTAAAGGAGGACTGCTCCCCCGCCCTAGCCATGCATTTTCAAGCAGCCACTTGAAAACACATGACTGTGGGTGGAGCAGCGGTCCATTAACCTGCAAAACTGTTCAAAGGCTGGATTCTTCATGGACACTAGAAGTATCGCTTCCCCTTATGAGTAAAGCGCCTGGAGCGAGAGGGAAAGAACCCTGGGGGGAGGGGGGGGAAATCCAGCCATGGGGTAGTTTGCAGGAGCTTCAAATGCAAGTCCGTTTACATAAAGAACTTCTCTAATGCTGGATTCACTTCCCCTTGTTAGTAAGGTACCTGGAGTGAGAGGGAATGAAGGCTGACGGTGTGTGTGTGAGAGAGAGAGAGAAAGAAAGAGAGAGAGAGAAGAAAGAAAGAAAGAAAGAAAGAAAGAAAGAAAGAAAGAAAGAAAGAAAGAAAGAAAGAAAGAAAGAAAGAAAGAATGAATGAATTTTGCTTCTTAAGAATGTTGTAAGAGAACATATGAAATTGTAAACAAGACAGACGAAAGTATAAGTACAATGAATAAAAAGATATAGAAATTTAAGTAAAAGAAATAGAATTGAATAAGAAGAAAATGAGATAACCATCAAAGAAAATTAAGAGAAGTAAAGGGAGAAATAGTGAAAAGTTGGAAAAAGAGTAATAAGACCTGCAGTTGAATACATAAGATGAATATGCATATGAAATTGTGTCTGTATGGAAATGTGATAACCCGGAACGATGCTGTACTCAAATAAGATGTTTTATTTGTTTTGTTAAAATTCAATAAAACTTTATTTAAAAAAAAAAGCAAATAAATATTTGGAAAGAAATTAAGTCACCAGCATGGCTACCTGCATAACTTGTAACTGCGAGGAAAAAAGGTTACTGTACAGTTCATTCCTAATCTCAACATAAAATGGATTTCAACTTTTCAATAAAATCTAATGAAACAGACCTGTCCTTTCTTCAAGTATGCGTGAAACCTGATTGAAATGTAAATTTAAAACAAAATGTCCAAGTGTTACAGTAAATAATAAAAATTATAGCTGAGTGAAAAGTCATTCACAGACTTTGCATACTTATAAAGCAGTCTTTTCAAATAAAAGAAATGCAAAACTATGTTTTTTTTTCTAATGGTAAGAAAATGTGAAGAGCATAAAAGGTCTTAATATTCAAGATGGCATTTCTCTGTTGGTTTCTGCATATTTTAATTTCTGCATATTGTTTTCTTCAATGAAGTCTTCAAAATGTTGCCTTAGATACAAAAAGTTTGAAACCAAGCTGCTACTGCTACACTCATCTTCGTCTTTCAGACACTCAAAACGTAAGTTAGGTTAAAATGATTATCATGAATTTTACTAGGCTCGTAGAAACCTGCTGTTTGTGGTATCCCAATTAATTATGTCCCCTTGAATGTTTATATAGCATACTGTGATACAAATACTCCATATGTTCTAATTAATTGTATTTAGAATGGGGAAAGTGCTAACTCAAGAAAATAATTTACATTTGGAAAACTAAGAAACAGAAGGATGAAATATCATGGTGAGAATTTTGATCAATGTTAGAACAATTTTCTATAATTGATTTTGCTGATAAAAATCTTAGTTTTTAAAATAAATTACCTCACTCGTGTCATCAAAATTTACTATTAGCCAATTCTCCCAAGGCATTTGGAAAGTTTGTGCTAAGGGGCTTCTTTTATATTAATTTCGTAAAGCATAAAATGCAAAAAAATAGATTTAATTTCTTATAAATGTATTTTGATATAATAAATGGCAGCTAGTACCATATGGAACAGGCACTCAAGTTATTTATTTTATAACATAGCAAATTTTCCTAGGGAATTGTACTGGTTCTGTTTTTAGTCTAATATTCATTTGCCCAAAGTCATATTGCCTAATACTCTTCTTATTTCAGATATTATTATTTTGTCTCCAGATTGAGACATGTTGAAAAATGTCAGCCACGCAATCAATCACAATATTAAAGTCTGTGCCTAGCAGGACTAGAATACCCACAAATGTTAACCTTCTTGCTTGTTACATTTTCCTAGAATTTTCTGGTTTTCTGTAGTCCTCAAGAGCCCAGGTAAAATGACATATTTTTCCCTGTTAATCTTTGTTTATCCCTGTGTTAATCTGGCTTTTTATTTACCTGTCACTCTAAAGTAGACCATGATCAACTGCTTGCCATTTCAAATGTTGTTTATTCTCAGAAAATCTTTGAGACAGCAAAGAAGAAAGGCTTGAAATATCTTAGTAGCTAGTGATTAAGACGCCAGATTAGAAAACAGGAGAGACTGTGAGTTCTAGTCTGCTTTAGCCATGAAAGCCAAATGGGTGGGTGTGGGTCAACCACTGTCTCTCTGCCCAACTCACTTCACAGGGTTGTTGTTGTGGTAACAATATGAGGAGGAAATGCATTGGGTATGTTTGCCCCTTTGAGTTATTCATCAAAATAATACGAATGATACATAAATAATTAAATAAGAATAGAGCTGTGCTGTGAGGTTCCCCACAATGATTGTCACGTTCATCCCATCTTTAATATTCTACAGTGGCATTAATTTTCAGAAAGATGGAAAGAAGAAAGCCGATTCATATTCTCTGCTGTTTTATTGCTGCTGCTGTTTTCTAATAGCAGGAGCAGAAATGGATTCATTTACTTTTTGTCTATCACTAATTGGTGAAAAACAGGGGGAGGTGGGGGATAGATAAGTGTTTATTTCCTTTCTTTTCCTGATGCTGACCATATAAGAAAGACAAATACCTTGGACCTCTAAAGAATGAGATGCCTGTTTTATAAAGATACCTTTAAGAAGAAGGGGTAGACATTTAATTCAGTAATCCTTCCTAGCTGTAAGAACTGGCAAGAACTGGTGAGCCACCCACCATCAATCATAGTGCAAGGCTTTTCTGTTAACTTAACTTGGAAAACAAGGTATCAATCAATGGGTCTTTTAACGAAAAAAACAATTTGAGGGATAATAATGTTTTCTGTCAGCACTGTTGATTAAAACAAATGGCTTGTACTAATTGATTAAGTATATGGAAATGGTAGTATAAATTAAGATTCCATGTGTGTACCTGATAAGGTTGGTAGAAATTCAGTTGACATATTTTCTCACTCTCTGACATTTTCAATTCACAGGAACACATACAAGGACAGACTTTCCGAAGCACTGATCATTAGTCTCACATTTCGAACAGCAACATCAAATAAGAAAAGTTGAACTATATTGTCTCAATAGGAATAAAGGTATTTAAAATATGTATCCTGAGCTAACACTATTGGTGAGTCGATCAACAAAAAACAAAAGCCAACCATTTATCATTGGGGTTTTGCTTCAGATTATAACTACAATGTAGATTTGACCATGTGAAATTGTTTACCATGTAATGGATAACTTATACATTATGATGTTAAAAACTTCATGTTTTAGCTTCTTGTTGAATGTCTGTATGTGTGTGTGTTTTGAAGAATGGGAACATCTATGTCAAGAAACTGAAAAAAACCTCAGCAGACATTCACTAAAACACATTGGCTACAAATACTGAACAAATCTGCTGAAGAATTAAGTCATGTTAGCCTAAAAAGAGAGACCATCTCCTTCTACAGGTAGTCCTAGACTTACAACCCTTTGTTTAATGACCATTCAAAGATACAACAGCTCTGAAAAAAAGTGACTTATGACCGTTTTTCACACTTATGACCATTGCAGCACCACTCCGTGGTCATGTGATCAGAATTTGGATGCTTGAAACTGGCATGTACTTATTACGATGGTTGCAGTGTCCCAGGGTCATGTGATCACTTTTTGTGACCTTCTGATTAAACAAAGCAATGGGGAAGCCAGATTTATTTAGCAACTGTGTTACTAACTTAACTGTAGTGATTGACTTAAAAGCTGTGGCAACAATAGTTGTAAAATGGGACAAAATTCACTTAACTTGCTTAGCAATGGAAATTTTGGGATCTCCGTTGTGGTCATAAGTGGAGGACTTCCTGACTTGTATCGCTATAAAGTATTATTTCTCTGGAAGATAGAAACAACATGAAAAGTGGGAGTAGTAAAATTCGTCCGATTGCTGCATTGAACCAAGGAAGGGTCCAGGATTGTTCCAGGTGATATTTGTGTTAAAAGTCTCATTCTCAAGATTCATTAATAATCCAGATAAAATCCAAGTTGTGAACTGCATGTTATATTAATGCAAATCAGAGAGAGCTGCTTACAAACCTCAATAAGCCCATCTGTGCTGATGGTGACAAACATCCAAGCTACTAAGAAAGTCTAGTTCAGAAAAGAATGGTTTTTTTAAAAAAAAAAACCATAAATCTGGTTGCTATTCTAAAACTATTTTTGGTAGTGATGTTTTCTGAAAAAGATTATCAAGGTTTATACAATGAGCAAAAAAATAAATAAATCAGGCCATATAGATAAAGAGCATAAGTTCCTGATTGTCAAACCTGGTATGCCAGGGTCAAGGATTCCTAGATTCTCAAAGGAGAATTCAATTTCCTCAGGCTATCTGCGCTATTGAGATCATTACATATTTTATTTTTGCCATATAGAGTGATGATTATCTATGTCATTTATCCGGATCTGTTCATTAGAACAAAATCATCTATTCCTAACTGAACTTTAGCAATGAGTACCATCAAAAACAACATTTATTTTGATTATATAGAGTACTATGCAATGGCTATTTAACATCTGTGTTAATGAATCTTCAATAGATGTTCTAAACACCATCTAGGACAACTGACTTTCATGGAAAGCCAGTATCAGTATGAAGAATTATGCCATTGACCTCACTTTCCCCTTTAAATACAGTTCCAACTGCAGCATGTTTCATTTTTAAAACTAAAAATGATAATTATTCAACATAATTAAGAGCTGTACAAAGACATAATTACTATATTTTTCTTTTCCACTCTATGAAGCTCACAGGTATATACAGAAAATTTTCCAAGCATCTGTGCATCCTAAACTAAATCATAGCAGCCTAGATGATCATCTAAACTGTTTCTGAATGAATGATGTTACTTCTTTAAATGCTAGGGTTAATGTTTTAATAAATGAATATCTGCTCCTAAATATTCATATGAACTTCCTGGTTCAATTGAATAAAATACAGACTTCCTATCTTTTTTTCTCCCCAGTTACTCATGGAATAGTAACAAGTAGTTAAAACACGGATCTGTACGCATAAGATAATCTCAAGTATAGTATTAAACAAATATGGATGAAAATTTATTAGTGTAGAAGGGGCCAAAAAGTGTGTTTAGACTTAAATTCACATTTTAAAAAATCCAGCTTTCAGATCCCAGAAATGTGGGAGAATTGAGAGAAAATTCATCAGAAAAAAAAATTCAAAGTGTTGCTTGAAGAACTTTAAAGATTTGAGTTATATTGATCCCAAAATTGCAACTAAATGATGGAAAGCTGCTTGTGTGTTTGTAGTTACCACTTTACTGAAGGAGTTTTAGGGTGAGAGAATTATTCATTTTCAAGTCCTTTTATCCATCTCCCACAGTGTCTTGAGCTTTTGAAATGAAGCCCAGTATCAGCAAAATCTATTCAGATTGTTTCCCCTCCTCTAATCATGCCAGCTATATTTAGGATTGAACAAAATATGCCTGCTAGATTGAAAAGGAACTCACTGGGGAGAAGGAGAGGAGTTTTAAAAGTTGCCCGAACTCATCAGGCTGATTTTCAAATGGCTTTGTCCTCTTATTTGTGAAAGAGATTGGTTCTTCCATAATATTTTTCATTACCTTCACCTTCTTTGTATGCCTTTTAATGAAATCCTTCCCATAATGAGACACAATCCCCAATCAAATCATCCTTTGTCACCATTTGTTGCCAAAGTGGCTACTTAAGGAGGTAGTAGGGACCGTTTCGTCTGTCTCTTGAGCCAGGTGAATGGGCTGAAGTTTTATTTATTTATTTTTTCACATTTTTGAACCTCCATCTCCCTCAAAAGAGGGACTTCGGGTGGTGTTCAAAAGATAAAATATAAACATGTACATAAGCCGTGATTGGTTTCCTTTTTGGAAGGCCAGGAGAATGGGGGCCTTCCTCAACTCTGGGGGGAGAATACTGCACAGGGCGGGAGCAACAGCAGAAAAGGGTCTCTTCCTGGATCCCGCCAGTCATTTTGTTGTTGTTGTTTGATAGATCCTGCAGCATACTTTCCCATCTGACCAGGAGGAAGGAGCCAATGTAATGGGACAAACACTACTCCATAGATAGTGTGACCCCATGAATTATTTTGGGTGGCAGGTCACATCTACCTGTAGAGAGAAGGTTGGTGATCCTTTTCTTAAAGAGTCCTGATAGGAATGAGCCTATCCCCTTGTTCTGAAGTAGTGGTAGGCTATGCCTTTTGTGGTTGTCCTCTACAGACCTATTGTATTTAATTCTTTGCTGTGTATTGTTTTCTGTCCTGTCCTGTGCTTTTAGTTTGTGAAGCTGCCCACAGGGTCACCTGAGAATGGAGTGGCTGAAAAAGTTGATTGCCTGTCTGTCTGTCCATCCGTCTGTCCGTCCATCCACTCTATCTATCTATCTATCTATCTATCTATCTATCTATCTATCTATCTATCTATCTATCTATCTATCTATCTAT
>NW_020769406.1:631026-666198 GCF_900518735.1 Pseudonaja textilis
GCCTAGCACGGCAGAAGAGAAAACGCAGCTGTGAGCAAATACTGGGAAAACCTGATTGATCAAAAGGAAGGAGGCAAAAGAGGGAGGGCTGGTGGTGGACGGAGGTCCCACTGTTATTTGTGAAACACTCGGTCGGCAGCGCTTAAAGTCAATGTCCTCTCTCCCACCCACCCACCCACCCAAAGCCACGAAGTCCCCCAATTGTGCAGCCCAAATCGCCCTCCCCTCTGGGGGCAGCAACGACACCTGGCATTTCCCGAGACAAGAAGCCCCGCCCTGCAATGAAAGGCCCTGGCTCTAGGCTCGCAGGCTCAGAAAACAACGTGAGCCAAGGTGGCTTCGGCTCTGCTTGGCTTCATTTCCTCAGCCCCAGCTGCTTTCAGTCTGCTCGGGAGGAGGGGGGGGCCGAAGCCACCTCGGCTCGCGTTGTTTTCTGAGCCTGCGAGCCTAGAGCCTAGAGCTCAGAAAACAACGTGAGCCGCCGCCACCACCTCCTCTTCCTCCCAAGCGGACTGAAAGCAGCTGGGGCTGAGGAAACGAAGCCAAGCAGAGCCGAAGCCACCTCGGCTCGCGTTGTTTTCTGAGCCAGTGAGCCTAGAGCCAGGGTGCTTTCATTGCACGGCGGAGCTTCTTGTCTCGGGAAAGACCAGGCGTCGTTCTGCCCCCTGAGGGGAGGGCGATTCTGGGCTGTGCGATTGGGGGACTTTGTGGCTTTGGGTGGGTGGGTGGGTGGGAGCGAGGATGGACGGAGTCCGCAAAGTGGGGCTTGCCTGCCCTTGCTGGCTGCCTCTGCTTCCTTAGGGGTGGGGAAGGGGGCTCATCTGGACCAAGGGTTAGTCTCCCCCTCAGTTTCCCGTGAAGGATCTTCCGTCGCTTTTGCCTTCTCCCTACATCTTCCCTCTGTTAAAATCCCTCCCCGCTCCCCCCCACACACTTATTTTCGGGCAGATAGATTTCGTGTCTGAGCATTCTCACATGATGGTGGGTCTTTCCCCCCCCTAAAAACAGTTAAAAAAACAAAAAAACAATATATCCTCATGCAAGAACTTTTCTGCTTCCGATCACCCCCATGCTTACAAGTTGCAAAGGAAACACGGAAGCAGGGAAGCGGCTGCCCAGCTCCGGAGCTCCACACCATTTTTTTTTCCAGAGGGGAATCTCACTCGAGTATAAGACGAGGGGGGTTTTTTCAGCACAAAAAATGTGCTGAAAAACTCGGCTTATACTCGAGTATATACGGTACATTACATAATAACTCATATTCATACTTTGCGAGATAACTATAATTTACTTAGTTTATTTTATAACAAATCATGTAATCATACCAAATCTATCCTAAAAACATTTTTATAGATATGATATCAAAAAAAGAAAAGAAATATATCTTTATATATTCATTTTTTCCTAGAATTCTAGATATTCTATTATTATATTTTATTATTTAACCATTGATAGAAAAGATCCCAAATTTTATAAAATTGTTTATCCTCTTGTTCTCTAATTTCAAATGTCAATCTACTCATTTCAGCACATTCCAATATTTTCTTAATAATTTCTTCCTGCGATGGTATTTTCTCATTTTTCTAGTTTTTAGCAAATACAATCCTAGCCGCTGTTAATACATTTACAATCTTTACTGTATGTATCAGGTACGATTCCCAATAAAAAGATCTCTGGTTTCAAGTCTATGTGTTTCTTTGTCATTTTTTCCAACCACATGCGAATTTTAGTCCAATATTTTCTAGCGTCCTCACAAGTCCACCACATATGGTAATATGAGCCAGGTATCTGATGACATTTCCAGCATTTTTCAGATTTATTCTTGAACATTCTTGCTATTCTTGTCGGGGGTGAAATGTATATAGATTTTTAATCACTCTTTTAAATAGACTTGTCCTCATGCTTACTTGAGCTCTGTATAATCATTCTCATCTGTTATGGACCTTGATAAGGCAGATAGTCCGATAACATCAAAGTTTCTCTTTTCACGTACATGATTATGGGTAGAATTTGTATCCAGACTTATCCTTCAGTGCAGCAGGGTGAGGGATTGAGGTCATGAATTCAAGCATGCAGAGAATTGAGAAAGTGTCCTGAGGCCTCCAACAGGTATGTGAGAAATCAACACAGCCAGGTTTAGCCATTTCTAGTTCCAGAATATTATTGTGAGAGATAAATTGGAGGCTGATGTACACTTCAATCAGAGGTATGCAATGATAACTCAGATCTTCTCAAGCTGTTAAAACTGAGGTATGTGTTTTGCGATGGAGAATGTGATTTTTACTTGTATTGAAAAAGAATCCTATATTTGGCAAGAATTCTTCAGACTGGCATTGCAAAATCCATGGACCAAAAGCAAAGTATATTTTTTGATGCACAAAGATTTTAATAATAGCAAGAAGAAAAGAGAAAGATTTCATACCTATTACTACATTCCTATAAACCAGAAAGTAAATTTGGTAGTATGTATGTATTTTTATTTAGCTTTAGCTTTGACCTAAAACCTCAAGCCATTTATCTAGGTTTAAGTTTGACCTTTTAGAAATGATAAATAATTCCATTCAAGTGGCATTTAATGATCTTGTATACTTTTAAGGTTACTGTAGCTATATTTTATTTTTATGGGGTTTCTATCAGATTTCTGTGAATATGCTATCAGGATCACAGGCAGTAACTATCTAAAGTTTTAAATTTTACAAAGGCATGCTGCTTAAGTAGAGTACCAATGATCTCTTCATAGGATCTAAGAAAAGAATCATACTTCCTGCTTGGCCTTTTGCCAATACAGATCACCCACTGCTTCTTGAGTGCAGGAATGGTTGAAATTTAATTGCTCCCATCCCAAACCATCTCAGATGTGCATGCTTCCCAATTTTGATTTTAAACAGTTGTGATTCAACCTAAGCAATCTTAAAACCTCTAGTACAGATAGCCTTCAGTGCTTCATTCCATTCTAGTAGCAGTCCCAGCTCTGATTAGCTGTAGTACCTTCACACACCCCTCACCTCCAGTGGCTGTTCATTTCCCTGAGCAGCTATTTCATCCTGACCTGGCTTGCTGATATGTTCTCAGATGGTCATAAATTTTATAATCCTGAAGTTGATCCAGTAATGGTCCATTAAGTCAGTGAACTATCCTCAACTCAAGAAGTTCATGATGTTGTTCACCTCTTACAACTCCCAGTAGGCTGTATCTTTATTTCTTGCCCAGGATGTGTGAAGCATGTTCCTGCTGTTTTCTCACAGTTGTGCAAATCTTCCCTTCCCTTTCCTAATTTTTTAAATATCTTTAATTTGCAGAGCAAAGCACCTCTTCTTACTGTTTCTCTGAATCTGAGTTATTAGATTTTTTTCCTTGCCACCAAGTTTCCATAGTTTTACAGAGGAATGTTTGAACAAAACAACAACTTGTTCTCCTATTGTTTCGATTATTAGAGCAACAATGGTGCCAAAAAGAAAAAAGAAACAAAAGATCTACTTTATTGTCAAATGAGATAATGTGGGAAGCAGGGATGAATGCATTCATGTGTGCAAATAGCTGGGATACCAAAGAAAATCACAAAGATTAATGGGGAAAGAACAGCCTCTGAAAGGAAAACACAATCACTGGTACATTTTCCACAGAACTCAGGTCACCCTGCCCTGGATCTGAAGTGTTAAAAACAGGGAAAGAACCAACGGTATCAGTTCATAAATGTTTAAGGATGTGCCCCACCAGGGACTTTTAGTGAGGACATGGAAATCTAGGCATCCCTGAAGGAGCAGTGATGACATATTGCATAATGGTGAAGATCAGTGTCCTGGGATGAATCCTGGCTGATTAAATCTCTCTGGAGCAAATAGAGATTGTGGGATTGCCCACATGTAATCTGGACAGGTACTCCTTCAAAATAGACCATAGAATTAACTTTTTTTGTGATTGGCCAAGGAGTGGAATACTACGAAGTCAAATGATTCCTTCTAGGCCCACAACTGTGATATAGTCCAAATGGAAACAAAAATCATTCAAGTCTTATTTCTTAATCACTTTTGAAATTACTTTTGAATTACTGGCATTCACTGGGTGAATTTCCTTTAATACTCAGGAAAAGCAATTTGAAGTGTTAAGGATTTAGCAATCTGGGGAAATGAATAGCAAAAACGTCATTAGAATATTGTTTTTGGATAGTTTTAAATGGATAAAAGGTCTAGAAGTATTTGAAATGGGATTTTGAGTTTCAATAAATGAATCTTTCCCATGGGAAAATAGATTGTGTTTTGAATCCTGAGAAGAAAATGATGTCAAAAGATAGAATTTGAAGGTTGGACGCTAGAAGAAAATAAAAAGAAAATTACAATTAATGGAGAAAAACACCTTATTAATATAGAATACAGCGCAATACCTTAACTTTGAAGAATATATGAGAACAATTGGCTCAAATGTTAATTTTAAGAATGCCAGTACAAATAACGTTGTGGCAGAGGAACAAGTTCTATTGAATAAGACCAAAATAGTTTTTAATGTGGATTTGAAAATGACAGGCTACAGGAATGATCTGGAAAAAGATGAAATGTTATATATAAAAATGGAAATAATTGACATTGATAATTAAAAGGGACATATAGCCAACCAGGAGTGTGATTTGGATAATTTCTCTATATTAGATTTACAAAGGAGACCTGTCAAAGTTTTGAAAGATCTGGTTGAAAGGGACAAAAAATAAAAAAAATTAAAGAATTCTACTTCTAGGACATTATTTGAAGGGATTAAAGATCAAGATTGGTAAAAGTAAAGGGAAGGAATATAAAATTGATCTATCTGGCCAAGGTTAAAATCATTGTTGTTATTTCTGGAAAGCCTTAACGGATTTTTGCTGACCAAGACTGAATGATGAGCTTTTAAGGATTTACCTATAGTTAAGAGATGTGATATGGGAAGAAGAAATTATTGTATTTTAAGAGAAACTGTTAAGTTATTAAAATTGCTTAGACTTATTGAGACTAAGGGGTAAGTTATTTACATTTCTTTTTTGTTGTTCTATTCTTATTTTGTTTTCTTTTATATTATGTTGTTTTCTTTCTTTTTTCTTTTCTTCTCTTTTTTAAAAATTTCTATTCCTTTATATTTTGTACTTTGTAGCTTTTATTTGTACAATTTTAACATTTAATCAATTATTTGAAAAAAACAAGCAATAAAACAACTTGCCATGTTGCCTCCATTGCTGCTGGTGTACTGCTATCCTGCTGAACAGCTGATTGGTATGCTAGGTACTGAAACTCACCTCTTCTGTCAATCAACTTGCAAAATTCCAGAAAAGTTAACAATCAGCTGTCATAAGCCAGTGCAAATTGGTTCCAGCTACCCACCGGAAGAACCGATGTGGTCTTCTGATGGCTGTAATCCAGACTGAACACTACCACGGTCCTGTTGTCAACCCACTGCCATCCAGACTGAAATTTCTTGTTTCTGAGATTGACTTAAGAAACAGCCAAAGGCAGCAAAGGAGGGAAAAAATGTCTAAAATGCAGTGTGGAATTGCCCCCAAAGGGATAAATGACAGGCAGATATATAAAGATATATAAAGTCCTCTTAAATGGGAAGGAGCTGCATGTTATTTATGAAAAGAAAAATAAGTATAGGAGGGAAGAAGAGAGACAGAGAGATGTCTATGTTATTATAATCATTTGGCTCTTTATTATTAAGCTATATATTCATTTATAAACAGCTTGTCTACTTGTAAGTAAAAAATAAATTCTGTAAAATTCCATAAACCTCCAGGCTTCTGTCTCCAAAGGGAACCAAACTTAAATAAATAATGCACCCCAGAAATTTCACACTTCACAAGTAGGTGTGAAGTTGACAATGTGTGCTGTTTTCCCTTTCTTTTAAAGAAAAGAATTATTGATGTACTTTTTTTTGAAGGAATAGAACTGGTTATATACATTTAGAGAAATCAGGTTCAAAGATAAATTTTACTAAGTTCATTTGGACAACTTTTGACATACCAGAATGTTGAGAAAAAGTTCAATCAGTTTTATTAAAAAACTAGCTCGATAGCCATGCTTCGCCACGAAACTTGGTTAGGCTTAGTTTGGGGGGAGGAAAATAAGGGGAAAAAAATTTCTGCTTCTGCATACCAGCATCCATCAGTATTCATCTGGCTAGCATCCTGTCAGTGTGTGAGAGAGTTGAGGGCTGTTTGGAAACTGAAATAGTATTTGCTGTGTGAGCAAGAAGGAGACAAGAGCCTGAGCGTAGCTTAGCTCAACTGTTCTGAACTAAAGCTGATTGCTGCTCTGAAACTGAAACTCCTCTCCTGGTGTTTTGCATTTGGAACAGATTTCTTTTCAGGTGGGGAGGCGGAGTAGAACTCCTTAGAATCAAAGAGTGTTAATAATAATATACAAAATACTAATGCTCTGATGGTCATTTCGAAAAATCCTTTCTTAGTGAGCATCTAGAAGCCAAGAGGAACATAAGTGCAAAATTTCAAGTTTGTAGGCTTTATGGTTAGGGAGATATATATGCAGGCGTTGGCATGTTCAGGTCTTTTCCCATGTAAGATTGAGAGTATCTTGACGATGTTTCAACAAGGTCCCATTCACCATCTTTCGCATGAAGCCGAAAGCACCAGCCTGAAGATGGCGAGTGGGATCTTGTTGAAACATTGCAAAGATACTCTCAATCTTACATAGGAAAAGATCCAAACATGCCAGGACCTGCATACCTGTACCGTGAAAATCTACGAAAACACACACACACACACACACACACACATATATATATACTGTATATATGTGTTTTCTTAAGTTTTCACGGGTATCTATATGTATGGTATTCAACTTTGTTCGGGTATTTTCCCAGATCATTATAGTTGTGCTTTTAAAGTTATAGCAACTAAAGAAATTAGAACATGACAAGAAACCCCCCAAGAACTCACAACAACACCTGAAACAATTAGTATACAACGTTTCCAACAGAGAACTCTCCAAAACAGAAATAGATGTCCTAACCAAAGGATTCAATTATGCTATAGCACCCCAAAAAATCCCCACAGAATCCATCATATGTGCAGTAGAATCCAGCCTAACTAAATTAAATACAGATGAAGCTGATAGAATAAGACACCAAGTCACTAACATCCTATGCACAAGCAAACCACCCAAAAGCAACTTACACAAAGAGGAACTAAAAGCCCTGCAAGCCCTAAGGAACGACAGCAGCATAATCATACTTCCAGCAGATAAAGGTAATGCCACAGTAGTAATGGATAGAAAAGACTACGAAACAAAATTGACAGACCTACTCCAAAACTCCACATACAAACCCATAAACACAGACCCAATCACATATCTGGAAAAAATAACCAGGAAGAAAATCATAACCAGCAACATGAGCAAAGAGATCCAACAGAAGATCATCCCAAGAGAAAAATCTTCCAGATGCCCCAAACTATATGGTCTCCCCAAAATACACAAAGAAGGCATACCTCTCAGACCCATAGTCCGCTCCAGAGGAGCACCACTACAAAACCTAGCCAAATACCTAGCAAAGCAGCTACAGTTCCATGCTGAAGCAGCAGCTTCACATGTACAAAACTCATACCACCTCTTGGAAATGATCAAAGATCTACATGTGGAACAAAAATATCTGCTTGTAAGTTTTAACATGGTTTCACTATTCACTCAAGTCCCGATAAAAGAAACCCTAGAAATCATCAAAAATAAATACCAACCACCCAAACACCTCATGGAACTAGCAGAACACTGCTTAACCAACATATATTTCATATACAAAGGACAAAGATACAGGCAAATTGAAGGAGCCCCTATGAGATCACCACTGTCACCCATCATTGAAAACCTGTTCATGGAAGAATTTGAATCCAGAGCCCTAGCCAATGCCACCCACAGACCCAAGCTATGGCTAAGATACATCGATGACACATTTATTTGGCCCCATGGAAAAGAAAACCTAAACAATTTCCTAACACACCTAAACAGCACACATCCAAAAATCAAATTCACCATGGAAATGGAAACAAACAAACAACTACCATTCCTAGATGTACTAATCTACAAAAAAAAAAACAGATGGTACACTAGGACACACCATATACCAGAAGAAAACACACACCAACTGCTACCTCAACGCCCAATCTCACCACCACCCAGCACAGATAAACTCTGTGGCTAAAATACTAATTGCCAGAACCAAACGCCTGGCAGACAAGACACACATAAAGACTGAACTATGCACCCTGACTAAAGTACTGACAGCCAACAGCTTCCACAAAAGCAAAATCACTGGCTTGATCCACAAAAACACACTGAGACATAAAGGAGACCTAGAAGATAAACAGACCTATGGAACAGCTGTCCTGCCCTACATAAGAGGTACTACAGACAAAATCAGTAAGATACTACGCAGGCATCACATCAAGACTGCCTTCAAAACAGACAGAAAAATAGCAGCCATCCTTAGAAACCCCAAAGATAAAATTGACCTGGAAAACCAAGGCATATACGAAGTCCCCTGTGCATCGTGCCCAGCCACATACATTGGACAGACCAATAGAAGAATAAGGACCCACCTGAATGAACACAAAAATGCAGTAAAAAAGCTGGAACACACTTCCTCATTAGTCCAACACATGAAAGCCACAGGTCATAGCATCAACTTCAATGGCACCAAAACCCTAGCCACTATAGAAAACCCCAGCTACAGAATTATCAGAGAAGCCATAGAGGTTGAAAAAAGCCCTGAAAGCATGAATAGAAGAGATGACTCCACCAGGCTGTCAATTATCTGGAAGCCCGCACTCACAAACAAACAAATCTCCATACCACAGGCCAGGCAAACACCTGGGCACAAACAGACCCCCCCGATACCTCCAGCTCAAACACACCCCAACCAGGCACCCAAATGAAACCTAGCTTCCTAATAAATGATAGCTGTCCATTTACTCGAAGCCAAGCCGCACTAAAAGCCTCCAATACAGCAAAAAAACAATGTTGCCAGCCAATCAAGACAAAAAAATGCTACAAAACAGACAGAAGATATTAGAAACACCAATCAAGCAGAACACAGCAAACTCCAAGACCAATAAACACAGACCAAGACTCCTAACCAATCAGGATGAAGAAAAAAACATTCTAACACAGCAGTAGGCTAGCACCAAATTTAAAACAGAAATGGCTGTGAAAGCCTGACTCACAGATGAACACAATACAGAAGCCTGATGATGGCAGATGAGATTCTGCCAAAACGTTGCTACAACTTTAAAAGCACAACTATAATGATGTGGGAAAATACCCCAACAAAGCTGAATACCATACATACTCTCTCTCTCTCTCTCTCTCTGTGTGTGTGTGTATGTGTGTGTATCCCCCTTAAGACAATGTTGAAAACATGATTTAAATATTTGATCACACTGATATATTTTATGTTTATTACCTTTTAAGGGATGCTAATCCAACATTCACATATTTGGTGGCAAAATATTATCACCAAATTATATAACTGCATAAAGCTTGTTAATTATGTAATTTTATTGTCCTATTTTCCCTCTTTCCTAACAATGAAATTTTACATCAAACTTTTTCTCTGTTTTCTTGTAAAGGCTGGTCAAGCACGCAATAAAGATATTTGTTTTGGGTTTTTTTTATTTAATTTGATTTGTTATATAGATTGATATGATATTATATAATGTATCTATTCAAAAGTTGTTTTCCTGTGAATAATATTATTTCCCTCTCCCCCAATATCTGTATATATTTCATTTCTCTAACAGAGTGCAAATGAGAGAGAAGGCATTGACTTGGGAAATTTCAAGTGATATTTACATAAATCCAGTACAAAGGATTATGCATTTTCAAGTAAATTATGTTGATGCCTATGAAGAAAGGCATATAGGTTAGTTAGTTATTTCCCCAGAACCTAAAAATGTTAAGCAGCACTTTGAAGAAATCATATCTAATTAGAATCAGGGGATTCTTCTTAAGATCTGCCACATTAACTCCATATATTGGAGTTAATCCGTTGATTTGCCATATAACTTGGAAGAAGTTTGCAAACATTTGGAACTTTCTTCTACCTGTGTTCCAGTTATTTTCTTGATTTTTAGAAAACCCAGCAGTCATACTACCTGAGTTATCATATATACTGTATATCAGCATAACTTTGGAACGCCTCGAGCAATTTCAACCACAGATTACTTACTCTCTGGAAAAAAAAATACTGTGGGGATAAGACACCCATAACACCCCTTGGGGGGGGGGTGTTCTTAAGATACAGCCTATTGTACCTTCAAATGGCTTCTACTATACTACCTTAAAATGGCTTCTACTGTTCAGTGCTGTGGAGTTGCCATGGTAACGGCTTCACAGTACTCCACAAGGGGGATCGCTCTGGTAATGGGTAATATCCAACATTACAAATTACATTTGTTCTGGGTCACCGAAATCAGGGCTTTTCCTGTGTAATACAGGATTAGGATAAATAAACACCCAGACAATGCCGGGTTATCAGCTAGTTTCAAATATCTGGGACAGGAATCTTATTGCATGTACTGTAATGCTTCCAATGAGGAACAGAACTTATAGTCGATAAAACAAAAACCTAAGAAAGCAAGGTTGGAAGAGAAATTGATCAAGGAAATAAGAGAAAATTTGAAGAACAATATTTAGAGGGACCACTGGAGGAAAAAAAAAAAAGGAAAAGAAGAACATTGTGGAAGGCAAAAGGAAACTAAAAATGCCACGCCTAAACTACAACTGACAAAGTTAAATATTTTTATAATTAAGCAGTGGGAGTATTTACCATTTTCCCCCAATAAGATAATTATTGTAGTCCCCAGTTTAACGATATCTGAAGCGGGGGGGAGTCAAAATGGCAGATGCGAACAGACATACACACCACTCTTTTGGATACCCCAATGGAACCCAACGAAAGTGAACACAGTTTTATTATTATTATTAATTTTCTGACTGATAACAATGAGTTTCAAGAATTGCAGAGGCTATGACTCACCCTAGCTTTATCCTTTATCATTTTGGTTTCGCCTCCCCTATCCTGCCAGCATTTCCTTTCTAGCATGGCTGTCTCATTTTTATATTTATTTTTTATTTTATTTATTTTGTCAAGAGATTATAAGATAATAGGTATAAGTACAAACATAGTTATGAATACATGAAATGGATACATATAAGAAAAATAAAAAGAAGCAATAGGACAGGGATGGTAGACACATTGGTGCGCTTATGCATGGCCTTTGCAGACCTCTTAGGAAAGGGGTGAGGTCAATAGTAGACAGTCTAAGGTTAAAGTTTTTGGGGTTTGGAGAAGAAACCACAGAGTCAGGTAGAATATTCCAGACACTGACCACTCTGTTGCTGAAGTCGTATTTCCTGCAATCAAGTTTGGTGCAGTTTACCTTGAGTTTGTATCTATTGTGTGCTCTTGTATTGTTATAGTTGAAACTGAAGTATTCATTGACAGGTAGGACATTGCAATATACAATTTTATATACTATACTTAGTTCGGACCGAAGGCTCTAGCACTTAGAGATGAGTACTCCAAGGTCCTTGACAGAGTTTGAATCATCAACAAGGTTTTGACTATTCAGCTTATATTTTATTTTCTGATTTTTTTGCCAATATGTAATACAGAGCATTTATTTGTTGAGATTTGAAGTTGCCATTTGTTTGACCATTCTGATACACAGTCAAGATCTTTTTGAAGGATAGCAGTATTGTCAGTGGTGTTGAATAGCTTTACATCATCAGCAAAGAGAATGCAGTTGCTCTTGATATGATCACAGAGGTCATTTATGTAGAGTATGAAGAGAGTTGGTCCTAGAACACTGCCTTGGGGGATACTACTGTTGACAGGTATAGAATTTGATAGGACGCTCCCAATTTTGACCATTTGTTGTCTTGTTTGACAGGAATACTTCTATCCAGTTATGAGGGTGTTCAGAGATACCATGAGATTTTAGTTTTAGGAGTAGTTTGTCATGTACCACTGAATCAAAGTCTTTATAGAAGTCTATGGAAATTGTGTCTATTGCTTTGCCATGATTGAGTTGTCTAGTCCAGGGGTCCCCAACCACCGGGCCGCAGACTGGTCCCGGTCCATGGATCATTTGGTACCGGGCTGCAAAGAAAATAAAAATAAAATAAAAATGGCGGCTTTCTTCGCCTTTGGTGAATGCTGCTGGGATCAGGGATCAAGGACACAAATGAAAGAAGGGGAGGGAGGAAGCAACCAAAGCCTGTCCTGCTCTCCGACTCAGCGGCTTCGGTTTCCTCCCGCCTCATTCCTCTCTTCAGTCACTCTCTCGCTCCTCCACCAGCCCAGGAAGAAACTGCTTCAAAGAAGCCGGCAGGGTGGCTTTTCCTGTCGGCGCAGCTCCTCCGAAGCACCCGTTCACCCCCACCCTGCCACCCGCGGTTTAATCCAGTGCTCCGTTCTGCCTGCCTGCCTGCCTTCATTTCTGGTTGTTTTGGAGTAGCTTTGACTGAGAATAATAACTATTCGCCTCTTTTACTCAGCCGAAGCTGCTCCGAAACAACCAGAAACAAAGACAGGCAGGCAGGCAGGCAGAACGGAGCACTGGATTGAACCGCGGGCGGCGGGGTGGGGGTGAACGGGTGCTTTGGAGGAGCTGCACCGACAGGAAAAGCCACCCTGCTGGCTTCTTTGAAGCAGTTTCTCCCTGGGCTGGTGGAGGAGCGAGAGAGCGACTGAGAGAGGAACGAGGCAGACACCTGAGGGATGAGGCTGAGGGAGGCAGGGCTGAGAGGCGGGGCTTCTCAGCCATCCTGCAGGGACTTGTCCTGAGCCTCCCTGAACTTGGTGGTTTGCTGGCAGACGTTTTATTACCCGACTACGTAACAACATCAGATGTTATCTAGTCAGGTAATGAAACGTCTGCAAGCAAACCACCAAACTCGGACTCCTCCCCCTCCCCCCCTCCTTGAAAAAGTGTCTCTCCCCCCCCGGTCCTTGAAAAAGTGTTTCTGCGTGAAACTGGTCCCTGGTACAAAAAAGGTTGGGGACCACTGGTCTAGTCCATATGTTTTTGTAGTGTAAGAGTTGCAGATTACAGGATGGTTTTTTTCTGAAACCAAATTGTTTATTAGAGAGTAGGTTGTTTGTCTCTAAGTGGCGAATAATGGATTGGTTAATAATTGATTTCATGACTTTACAGGTGACGCAGCATAAAGAGATTGATCTGTAATTTTTAACTAGGCTGGGGTCTCCCTTTTTGAAGATGGGGATGACCATGGCTAGTATTTATAGTTTTGGCAAGGAGATGGTCCTGAAAGATTTTTCAAATATTATGCTTAGAGGTTCGGCTATGGCAGTGGATAGCTTTTTTAAGAAGTAGGCACATATTCCATCCAGTCCAATAGAGATGGTTTTAGATTGCATAGTGCTTTTTCAACATTGTCTTCTATAAAATTGATATGTATTAGATCATTGTAGTTGTCTGTGGTTGGACTAGGAAATACTGGGCATGATCCATTGCTGTTTACAAATACTGAGCCAAATAATGTGTTGAAGAGGTTGGCTTTAATAGTGCCGTCATTGCAGTCTTTACCATTAGGTCCTTTCAGGGGTGGGATAGACCTTGAGTCTTTTAGTTTGTTGTTTACAAAATTGTAGAAAGTGTGGGTGGAATTGGTGCATAGAAGGTTTTCTTCTTGTTTAATGTGGTAATTGGTGCATTCAGTTTTTATCTGGTGGCATAAATTTTTGTATCGGCTTTTGAAGTTGGCAACGTGACCAGATTTGTTTTTCCACCAAAGTGATTTCTTAACAATAAGTTTCAAGAATTGCAGAGGCTATGACTCATCCTTGCTTTATCCTTTATCATTTTGGTTTCACCTCCCCTATCCTGCCAGCATTTCCTTCCTAGCATGGCTACCTCATTTTATATAAAGATATCATTGCCAGCTCTACTTCAGGACAACTTAAGACACAAGCACAAAATGCAATGTTGTATGAGTAGGCATCTATGTATTGTGGGTCCTGTTCATCCTATTCCTTTTCCAAGCAAACTCCAGATCTGCCCTAGATAACACCACAAGTTTCCAGAGTAGATTTTGAGCTATGCATCCACCCCAGTAAAAAAATGACAATCATCAAACACTTTTTTATATAAATTTGAGCCTATACAAGTAAAAAGAAAGAGGGAAAAATGGCACCTTGCTATCATTTTATCCAAATTGTCTCTAGCAGATGAACTGACGCTTTAAAACAATGTGCCATATTCATAGCACACAGAAGTTCCAGTAAAAAGAAATATTTCAAATTTTTTCAAAGATACAAAAGCTACTTCCCATATATATTTCAAATGATGTCTTTTTAACTGTTGGGAAGGGGGAGGGGGCATACTATACAAATCTCTGTGAAATTAGTCATTAACTTCATAGCTTTTCATAATTCTTAGAATTGAAATCTCAGCACATCTGAGACCAGGTCAACTTAACATGAAATGATTCCTCAAGAGGAAGTCAAGAGTTTCAGGCTTAGACTGAAGTATGTTAGTTCTCTGCTTATCCTCTTGAGGGCTTAGCGCTTCTTATAAAAACCAAGTTCAGTTATGTTAAAGGTCTACAACTTCTTTTGAATACCTATTAGCTGCTAAAAAGAATTAGTGCAACTATGCAGCAGATGGCTTGGAAACAGCAACAACAGCAACAGTAGAGCACCTTGACTGACGTGGCCTACATATAAGTTAGTTTGGAAAGGAAATTATAGAAGCAGAGACTTTCACATATTCGTTGGGAAAAATAGCAACGAGATGCCAAACTTGAATCATCTTAACAGAAGATAGTGGAGACTTTTGCTAGGGAGTGACCGGAAGGTTTAGCCTCTTTATTGTTTGACTAAAAGGACAATTAATCAAAGGCAAGCCTCTGTGAGAGCAGTATAAATGGGCTTTTCTTGCTTAATACACCCCTATGCACAGGCGGCCAGTTTGAGGGCAGCAACTGAACAAGACTGATAGTCCAGAAAGAAGAAGGTCACCCAAAGTAGGCGAAGGATTCATGCAACGGATCGAAACCAACAGAAAATAAACAAGAACAACAATATTGGTTTCATGGAGGAAGAAAGGTTTTACAAAGAAGCAAAAGTGTTTAAGACTGCAGAAGCATCTATTGACCCTAAAATGAGATTCCTCGAGGATTTGATGCTATTGTAGGAAATTTCACTAGAGGCATGGTGGTAAAGTTCAAAATTACAGTAAACTTATTAGTTGTTTTCAGAGACTACAAGGCAAGGCGCTAAAAGCAATGGGGTTGGGTATTAGAAGATTATGCATATAGCAGTAATATAGCCTTAGCATTTGACCTTTGATTTTAGCTGGTGCTAGTTTTCCATTTTCTCATTAGCGAGTTTAGTTTGCCACATAATTCATGGCCCTGCACATTCCTCTGACATAGATACTCGACTTTTTAGTTGCTTAGCGCTCAATCATGTCAGGATTCCTTGCCCTTTTAAGCTTTTCATTCCTTAGTAGGAATCAGGCAGATATACCTCTGACCATTTATTTATTATTTATTTATGATCCAAGAGCAGTCACAGTATTTAAAAATACAGGATATCATTAATGCACATAGAGGTAACAATATATGGATTTATAAAAGGAAGAAACCTTATAAAATTAGCATGTTACCAAATGACTTTTCTAAGCTAATGCTATACATGAAAATATTGCTGCTGCCTTTGTAGCACCGGGATATTAATCATTTCATAAGAATACCTCAATCTGTTCCTACCCCCCCCACCCCCAGTCTCAGTAACACTCTTACAATTCTTCCCTATGCTTACAGAATTCTGCTGGAAAAAAAAACCCCACCATGCTAACAATTCTTTTTATTGAAATAGTTGGGATTTAAAGTTTGCTATAGAATTTAAATGTTTTAAGAATTGCAGGATGCTTTTTAAAAATAAAGTACAAATAAAAATAGTTCTTGAAATACCTTTCCATGATTCTAAATTTCTGTAAATAGAGTAGCAGTGGTCATTTGAATGAATCAATAATAGTTGTCTTTGGAGATTCTCAATCATCCAGGTCATGGTTGTCCCAAAAGTGCTTTTTCAAAAGGCAACTGAACTTTGTTTTTGTTTTTTTCAAACAAAAAACAGTTGCTTTTTGAGGAAAAACCCCCCCCCCACACCTTTGGGATAATTAATAATGGTGTTTTTCAGCTGCTTCAGAAAAATATATTTCGGTTGCTGTGTTAAATCAATTCTGGACATGTGATGCTACACCCAGAAAAATACGCCATACTTCACTTAATCCTCCAAGGAAAGACTAAAGGCAAATGAGATCCAGGCAGAAGAAGAACATCATAACTTCAAAATCTAAGGGAGCGGTTTGGGCAAAACTCTTTCATTCAGCTGTTGATAAATAGGATCACCAACATGATCACCAACATCCAATATGATATGGCACAACAAGAAAAAGAAGTTAAATCAATACTTATTTATTTACTTTTTTAGGAGGAGAGAGAGAGAAAGAGAGAGAGAGGGAGAGAGAGAGAGAAAGAGATGGCAATCTAGGCAAGTAAGACTGATATAGATTTCATCTTGTACCACTTAAAACAATTCTTAATGTGAACTGTATCTTTGTTAAAAAAAAAATTCAAGGAGGCATTATGAGATATACAGTATTTATCTGAATATATCACAATTCTCACTGAAAAATATATTCAATGAACCCAAAAGTAAATAAAAAAGAACTACTATATTTGAAGGAATTCACTGAAAAATAATTCTGCAAAAACACAGCTTTTGCTTATTCACTTTTGATATTAAACTGGATACAAGAGGAAAAATTTTAAGGAGAAGAAAAAAAGTTATAAGCCTGTTCTTTATTGTCAGTTAATTCTTGGACTTACAGAATAATAAAAACACTGTAACATTAGAAATATTAAAGGAAATCTTATGAAGAATGGAGCCAGAAATTAATATGAATACTATAATGATATCTGCTTTTATGGATATAACATGTCTCAAAAAATGTTAATGGAAGGATAGATGTGGAATAAAAGAGGAAAAGGACCAAAAGTGAAACTACAAATGACAAGACAAGAATGATTTGGAAAATTGAGGTTTACTGGATGCACAAAATGAACTGGGATAAAGAAGAATGGAAGAGATATCAAATCTCGTGACAATATCTGATTGAATTAAAGATTAAATGAAAGAAAGAAATGTAAAGTTGGTTTAATTGATCAAAGCTAAAATAATAACTCTTTAAGGAGTTTTGGTGCTGACACAAGGATTGAAAAGTTGATGTTTTATAGTTTTGCTTATCAATAAGGGGTAGAATATGGGGTGAAGAGATATCTGTATAATCTGGAATGGAGAGTTATTAAGTTGGTTTATACTTTATAATTGGAAATTTTTAAATATATTTCTGTTCTTTTTCTTTCTTATATTCTCTTTTTTCTTCTTTTTCATTTTCCTGCAATTTTCATTCTTTCTTTTTACTCTTTTTTCTAAGTTTAGTTTGTATTAATTTTTACTATTGTAAATAAAATTCTTAATAAAGTTATATTAAACAGAAAGACAACATGTTGATTTCATTCTACACAACACCATAACATGAATCAATGTTATCATATAACAGAAAGAAAAAATACATGAACCGTTGTGTAATTATTGCAAGTAAAGTGCAACATCAATGAAGAATAATTACTTAACATACTTTGTGAGCTCAAACTGTAGGCTCCATCTTCATCATCATACCCCTTCCTTTCCTGTTCCTCATTTCAAGTTTCAAGGCCTTGAGTAATGGATTTCCTCAGTCATGAGGCACCCATGAGACCAAATCAATGACAGATTCTCTTTGAAACTTTAAATGGAAAAAAAAAGTGCTATTATCTGCTATTTTGTAGCAGATGACCAGGCTGAGCTTGAGGGAGAGGTCAAATGTGTAATCAATCTTGAGTCACCTACAGGAGTTCAAAGTCCTGCCCACCTTGAATTCCACTGGTTTTTATCTACTGCCAACTGGACCATTAGTAGTTCAGATTCTTGTAGAGAGCTTAAGCTTACAATAAATCCCATTTACACATTCGAACTGCCTGATCTTCTGATTTCCCTGGCGCTTGACATATTTCCATTTAATGAATGTTTACGGGCTTTACCACTTTCTTGTTACTGAGTTAGTCAAGCTATCATCCTCCAGATGTCTGACTCTTGGGTTACTGTAGCAACCTTTGACTAGAGGTTTTGGGTTTTCTTAGGTTTTCACTTTCCTAGACTCAGTGATTGGCATGTCCGTGTTCTTAATTTTTATGTAGTCATAATTTGCATATTTTGCAAATGGTGCATTTTCAGGTTGGTTTCTTCTTTTACCTTTTCTCTATTTGTCTTTAAATCTTAATTTTCATTCAGCACTTTCCACTGGAATTGTTAGGTTATGGATTAAAAGGAAACACTTCAAGGTGTAAAGTATCTCCCAGGCATTTTATCTAGCAAATAGCTGATGTGCTAATAGGATGCCTTGTGTAAAAGCTGAAAACCAGACTCAAGGAAAAGCAGGGAATTAAAGCTAAATACATTTTTAAAATCTTGCATTTCTTGAGCAAAAGACATTTTGGAAATGTTAGATGATGTTTTAAGTGTCTTTCTCTAGATAATAAGACTTCCAGGGTCACCTAAAATAGTAGTATTCTTCTGCGTATAGAGAAGAGAAAGGGTCTTAGGTTCTGTATTTATTCTGATGTGTTATTTTCTTCAATGCTAAAGCAATTAAAATGCATCACAATATGAAAACAAAATTTTGCATCTATTTATCCTTGCAAATGAGGGCTTTTGTGGTCTGATGGGATATTTTTTAGTATTAATCTGCAGCATGTCTTGTTTAAGGCTTGGCAAAACAACAGTACCAATGGAATATAAGCTGCATGCGACAGCATCGCTTTCACCATCACTTATACTATATGTGATTTCTAACATTAACATCATGATCTTAGATTTACTCATGACATTTCAAACAGCTACAATTGCTAGTACAATGCGCGACTTCGTGCTTTGTGGGGATATCTTCATTAGGGTTGATGCACTTCAGATCATAATATTTCCCTGTGATGAAAGGATTCACTTCTCCTATTTCAGAAAGAGAGCATTATGCATGAACAAAGCCTCCCAGGCATGCAGTGAATGCAGATTCAAAAAGAAGATACTAATACACATAGAAATAAGGGACAGGCATCCAGGCACACCGGCCATTATTTCCATGACAAAAATAAAAAGTGAGCTTTCATTTCTCTGTTGATTCTTGCAAATTATCCAGCGCTGTGCATAATGAACATTTTAGCCATACTATTGGCAGAGTTTCAATTTGTGCTATTCTGCATCCAGGAACATGCTCTTCAGGTTTTGAAAGGATAAATGCTAGCAAAGAATACAGGGTTTTTAAGGGACAAAAAAAGAATGGATGTTTATGGCTGGTTTTTTTTTTTTTTTTGCCTCACAGCAATCAGGAAATAGTGATGATCCAGGCTCTGGTTAGTATTCAGAGTTGGAAAGAAGTCAAAACTGATAATTTTCTCCAGCCTTTAATTATCCTAGAAAATTAATTTTAATTCAATAGTGGCGTATTTATATGATACAAGAGGCTGGCAAATTATAGAAAAATTATCCGTGTCTGAAAGTTCTAAGGTGAAAGTCTTCTGATGTTTCTAGAGTGTTCTGGTTATGGATTATGAAGGGCACTCAGGGGTCTGATTTTTTTTTTAAATCATTTCTTCTCATTCTATGGAACACATGAGAATTCAGTGAAACTAAAGAATTAAATGGAATCATTTAGGTAGTAGCATTGATCTCAAAAAGCAGAGTTTGTTGCACTGAATACATGGATGGGACACCACTAGGACATACCACAACAGTGGTCTAGACTAGGAGGAGAAAAAAAAAATCCGGGGGCAATTTATTTCTGTATTGAGGCAAACAATTATATCCATGTGTTCCTGAAATCCATTACAATGGAGTTAGGCTTGAGGGGAAAAATCCTGTTATAAAGAAACTGCGGAAATAATTGCTTGGTTTCCAGCACATGCCAGAAGGCTAACAAGGTTTCATATTCATAATCATACCGATTCCCACCCAGCTAATTGGCATCTTTACATCCAGTTCTTGGACTTTCTGAGTTTAACGTTCTTTTAACTTTGGAAATAACCAATGCCAGAAGCAGGAAAATAAAAGGAAGAAACATATGTTGGCATGGAGACCTGGCTTGAAAATTGAAAGGAGCGTCTGACCACCTTATAGAGCCTAAAATGCTGTCCTGGAGCTCTCATTAGTTCAATCAAGCATGAAAAAAAAAATGCTGGATTAATTGCACAAATATGCTGTAATCACTTCTAGACGCCATAGGAAAATATTCTAATTTTTTTTTTGAGGAACAAAATTATTAGTGTCTTAAAACAACAGTACTAAGAAGAAATTCTGTGCTCTCCTGGCCTGCGTAAAAATATTATTGCAGCAAAAATGTTCAATAGGCTCAGATGTTTGCCATACTGCTTCTTATTATTATCCTGAATCCTTATCCTGATGTTCAGCAAGAATCCCGGAGGACATAAAAGCAACACCCAAAGTTCAAACCTCTTTCATTTTTATTCATCCATTTAAAAATGAGTTATTTTTCTCACATGCTTTTCGTTGGAAAACAGATTTTGTTTGTGTTACTATTGAAATAAATAAGAGAAGCCTTATAAAATGTACTTTTTGAATGTAGAAAACCAAAAGAAAAACTCAGATAGGTAGTTGAAGATAACGCAGAATTAACCTCTATATTAATTCTAGTCTATTCTTTCTTTTCCACTCAGTTCTTTACTGTGGCTTAACAGCATCTGAAAGGGACACAAAAACAGCACCAATATAGTAGCCTTGGGCAGCACAATCAAAGCTCCATCTCTTTCTCTCCCATGGTGAATATGTACAGAAGTGGCAGGATTTCAAACATACCACAACCACCATTTTGATTTTTTTGCATGCCACTACCACTCCTAGCATCTCCTAGGGAAGAAAGGAGGGGAGCTGAAGTCAGATTGATATACATTTCTACTCTGTGTACATTTTGATCTGGTGTTCATGCCCCAAAGGGGGACAAAGCTTGTGTGTGGATATATCTCAGGCTGCCTCTCTTGGGTTACAAAGCAGTGGTAGATGATGATGATGATGACAATGACAACGATGATAATGATGATTAAAATTTGTATGATCACCCAACTACTTCTCAGTGACTCTGATCAGCAAACAAGATTCAAATCGCAGTACAAAAACAAAAGTTAAGACAGGATCAGGCAACTTGATAAACCTAAGCATAACAAATCCATGGATGGCTTTATAGTCACTTAAGGTAACTACCAAGAACCCTTCTACCAACAAAGACAGGACAAGCCATTATCATGAGCCATGGTGGCACAGTGGTCAGAGTGCAGTACTGCAGGCTACTTCTGCTGTCAGCTGCCTGCAATCTGGCAGTTCAAATCTCACCAGACTCAAGGTTGCCTCGGCCTTCCATCCTTCCGAGGTAGGTAAAATGAAGACCCAGATTGCTGGGGGAAATAGGCTGACTCTGTAAACCACTTAGAGAGGGCTGGAAAGCACAGTAAAACAGTACATAAGTCTAAGTGCTATTGCTATGTAAACAGAGAGAAAACCCTGCTCCTTCTAGCACGGATGATGTTACCTGGTTGGGTCATGAAATGTCTACAAGAACTAACCAACCTCGGAGAGCACCAAGGACCCTACAAGGATAACTTATGCCAATCACAGTACATTGTGTTGCTTGCTCCCAGACTTATATTCTGCAGTTGAGCTGCCTGATATAAAAGAAGATACGGCTGAACAACAAACTGCAAAGCAGAGCCAACGTCAATCATATCCACTCTGGGGTAGGTGAAATCAAGAACTTGTGAACAATAAACTATGCAGAGATGACAGAGGTAGCTGCATCAGCTGCAAAAAACATGGGCAGATTAAGTTAATCAGCAGTTATTCTATTAGCAGGTTAGTCCCCAACCTTATTTAATGCTGGGCTAAGTCCACAGTAGCTGTGATTTCTCAATCTCATTATGTTAGGCAGATTTCCTGGGAATAGGCATGTTATATGAGCGGGCTGTTTACCTCAACCATCTGACAGCTTCTTTGTCTCTGCATTGTTCTAGCATTCCTCTATGGAAATGTTCAGTGGAATAATTTTAATGATAATTGAAGATGCTCTTTCATGTGGTGATCTTGTCTAATTAATACCTTTCAGAATAGGTGAAATCTACACTGCTTTCCATTCTAAATCTAACACTTATTCATGATGGACTGATAATTGGAGCAATCTCCAATGAATTAAAAAATTCAGTGTCCACTCGTTGGCATCTTGAAAAATGTTATATTTCCATAGAACATTCATTCTGTGACCACTTATTCTGCATTCAAGGAACTGCATTTTACACTGGAAATTGGTGTGAATCCCCAGTTGTTTGAACTGCTAGTGTGACACATAACATGAACCAAATGGTATTTTTTTAAAAAAACAACTAAAATATTTTAATATGATTGTATTATTTCCAGTTCTGCTATATATAAGCCTTTATCTCATGCATATTTTATTTACATTGCTTAAGGTTCTTCATTCTGAAACAAATGCATTGATGCTAAATGACTGTTGTGTGTGTGTGTGTGCAGTGTGCATGCTAATCTACACATACATACACACACAAGCACACCTTTAATTACTTCAGATCCATTTTTACAGAAAAAAAAACATTGCAATGACAACAATGCTACTCTTTTACAGATATTTACACCCTAAAGTTAAAACATTGAGTATTGCAATAAGTTGTGATTCTGAATTTATTATAGTTTTCTTTAAGTATGCTTACAGAAGTCCTGCAAATGCTGATTCCCAAGTTGGTCCTGGTGGACAATTTGCATTATCCCACCACAAAAAAAACTTTTTTATAAATACAAACCCAAGTGGAGTGTTTCATAGTTTTGATGTTCCATCAACATCATTTCCTAGTCATAATGGCACAGCCAATTCAAAGAGATTACATTTGACTGTATGTTTGATTTCTATCTCATCTTTTCTTCAGAAGCTCAAGCAAGTTTACAAACCAGTGATGGGATTCAAATATTTTTACTGCCGGTTCTGTGGGCATGGCTTGGTGGGCATGGCAGGGGAAGGATACTGTAAAATCTCCAGTCAGAGGTGGTATTCGCTGGTTCTTCAAAGTACTCAAAATTTCTGCTACCGGTTCTCCAGAACTGGTCAGGACCTGCTGAATACCAACTCTGGTACAAACCCTCTTTGCAATTTTCCCCACCATGATGACCCTGTAAGCTCAGATAGGCTGAGAGATACTGACTGGCTCAGAAGGATCCAGAGAGCTTCTGGGGCTGAGGTTGGACATCTCCCCTGTCCAATGTCTTCACTTCTATGCCATGATGGCTATCATAGGTCACTACAGAAGATAGGGTGTACAGATTTTCCTTCATCTGAGATGCTTCTAAAGACTGAGAGTCTGAAGTTGTAAGAACTGAGACATCCTTTTGAGCTCCTTGGGATAATATTGCTGGCCTTTTTTTTTTTTACACCTTAATGGAACTCTAATGTGAAAGGACCTCTCTACTAATTAAGGAGACGTATATGTTCACAGCAGGGCATACTTGTAGAACTGACTTCCTCCTTTATTGAAACATCTAGGAAACCTTTCAAAAGTATGCTTTTGAAACTGAAGACTGCATACAACATGCAATTGGATCAAAAATTGGCATTCATATTCAGGATGTCATTCTGTGGTGATTTCTACTCTAGTGATTTATGGTATGTTCTATAGTCATCCAATTGCTATAGTGCCAAAATAACAGGAATGAAGAAAGATTTTCAGTGAAGGTTAGATGATGCTATGAAGTATCCATATATCCTATATCCATATATATGTATCCATATATAACAATAACAGCAACAACAACTTGATCCTGATCCTTTTTCAGAATTTCAAAATGCACATTAGTTTGATATGACATTAGATCTACAATGTTGACCATAGCACTTCTGTTTTGCCACCCCAAATTGATGGGAACTTTTTTTCTTGCTTGATATTTTGTTTTACTCTTGCTTGCTTAATTCTGATGCTAATAAAGAATAAATAATTTTGCTTCCATCTGATTCCAGCTTTCCACATTGTCATATCCTTGGTCTTGTGTTTGTCATTTTGCTTTAAATTAAAATGTTATTCTTACTTGGGTTTGTTTTGGCTACTATATCTCCCCACTCAGTGTAAATAACATCTTTGATACAGATGATGCATTTTAATGAAGACATGCTTATGCTTTTAAAGAATTTCTATCAGAGTCCCTGGCACTTTTGACATTCTGTTGAGCATGGGCATTCATCTTTGTCCCCGAGCATATTCCTTGTTCTGTGATATGAACCAGTGTGTAATATCTTTCAGCTGAAAAGCTGTTACTGGGGTGCATTTATCAAAATGAAAAATGGAACTGCAAGAAGACCATGCTTCAGCAGAACAGCCTGAAGTAGGAGGTACATTCACACCAGCTCTAAGGATATATGATTATATCCGGATCTATAAGACACAGTGGTATATCAAGGGTAGGGAGGTTTTATTATTACAGGACATATATTTGAAAATATGAAGTAGTTATAAAAGGCAGTGTAATTTCAAACCACCTCAGAGAGCTGCCTGTTTTCCTATAGGTTGCATTTGTAGCATGTGGTAACAACTAAATAAAATGAGCACCTTTCCAATTAGTTCTAGGTTATTTCTGATTTCATCAAAGGTGTCAGAACTCAGTAGTTTTTTAAATGCTCCATAAGATTTCCCCCTAAACTCACTGGAAACTAAGTAAAATAATTGGTGATGGCTGTAGGATAAATGACACATGATAAAGAACATAGCTGGACATGAAATTTGGACAAGACTTCAACTCAGGTCTGAATCACAACAAAAACTATGTTGTTTTCTCTGTTTATTCTGTGATAAGAGTTGCCTTAAAGTTATGATTATTGAAGCATTGTATACAGCCCACCAACTGTCCTGGTTTTCTGTATATGCACTAGTAACAGTGAACTCAGGTAAATTGAATGAAATACAATTGTTTGCTATGAGGAGGGAGGAAGAAAATCAACAGGAGAAGATAAAAAATAATTCAAGATGGCAGTCACATAGGTATGATTCATGCAGCCTACATAAAGGTGGGTGGACTTTCATTTATGCCATTATATTACAATCTTGACCTTTCTTTAACCATAGCCTTCAGATAATCAAGGAAGGAAGGAAGGAAGGAAGGGAGGGAGGGAGGGAGGGAGGGAGGAAGGAAGGAAGGAAGGAAGGAAGGAAGGAAGGAAGGAAGGAAGGAAGGAAGGAAGGAAGGAAGGAAATCAAGGAAGGAAGGAAGGAAGGATGGAAGGAAGGAAGGAAGGAAGGAAGCAAGGAAGGAAGGAAGGAAGGAAGGAGAGAGGGAGGAAGGCTGTGTGTTTTACAGTTATGTTTATCTATGTTTATCTGTTACTATATTGAATCTACCATTTAAAATCAAGATCTTAACAGCAACAGGCCACGCATCTTGAAGCATGACCTTAAAATATTTTTCTTGTCATTGCCCTATTTTCTATTATAATCCATTAGCAGTGAGGAATATTAAAATGATACTTTTTATCATTTTGTTTAGAAAAAAAATCCTTTTAGGTGTTTGAACACACAAAGTACAGATTTTACCGGTGAATCATTTTCTTACTTTCCCCTCTTGCAGCAACTGCTTAAATATTTATTAAACAAAGCCCAATTTTTCTATTCCTTGACATAATCCAGAACTGAAGTACTACTTATATCTTTAGTCTTTAGACACATTATCGTAATGAGCCAGTTAGAATTCCTCCATTAAATTAGCCCCCAGTCTTTTCATATTGTATTTTTTATTTGTAGCATAAGCCAGGAGAAATGTGAAACTGGAGTGAATATGCCTCCCCCAGACTCAATCCCTCCCCCCTAAGACTGGGTGGTCCAGTTTTTTTTTTCAGACCAGACCTTTCCATGCCTACCAGGTTTCAAAGCTGATTTCTGAACAACTGCTGACCAGCAAAGGCATTCCAAAATAAAATGGAAGAGACTGAAATGGTTCTCTGTTGCTTTATAATGCTGTTCTCTCCATTTGATCTGTTTTAGGGCTGCTTTTGAAGTTGGATTTAGCATCATTCCGGAACAGCACTCCTCCATGTTCAACTGATACTTGGCTTCCTTTGGATGTACCTGTAAAAAGTCTTCAAGCAGTGGTCCCCAAGCCTTGGGCCATGGCCCATTCAGAACTGGGTTGAGGAAGCAGCAGGCGACCCCCCTCGTATGCACTCAGTTCCATTTGCACATGCAATGGGTGGCCGAGTGCACATTTGTGCAAGCAGCTGGACATGTATGCCTGCCACTAGCTCAAATGGAGCTGTATGCATGTGCATGCTCACATGGATCCCCTCTCCTCCTGCCCCCCGCTGGTCCACCAATCTGGAAAGTTTGGAGACCTCTGTCCTAGACTTAAACCGGAATGAGTTTTGACAGATGGTTATATCTACTGGTTTAGCCATCTGTCAAAACTTAGTTAGTCCTCTTTTTCCTTCTCCAGACCTAGGTTCCTAAGGAGAATGAGCAGTGGATATTTTTCTAACCACTGGTGACATCTGGCAGAAAGTGATGTACACAAAGCTGCCATAATCCACTTATCCTTAGCACATCCATAACAGCACCATTTGACAGCATTATGCCTCTTGCCAGATAAAGGTGGGCAGCATATATCATACTATTTTATGTTTCTGCCAATTAAGGACTAAAGGATTAACACTTTAGCTGAAGGTGGATCTTAAACTAATGGAGTATGCTAAATATATCTAGGTTGAAAATGTCTGGAGTTGTCTCCATTTCTTTGCAGCCGTCTATTGATCAACCAGGCCAATTTTTTTCCAGATCAGGTCAGGTAGACCTAATCAAACAGAAATGTTTCCTGTTTCATATGTGGTGAAAAGTCCCAATTTTAAAAGCATCTTCTCTACTTAACTGTGAAATTATCTAAGAAAGAAGAGCAAACCTTCCTCCAGAATGCTTGTTCATTACAAGTTAGCTTTAAATAGCAGCAAAGAAATAAATCACTTTCTATGTCTGAAACTTTTCCACTCACAATAAACTAGTTATGTAGTATACATGTTTGCTCTTCACACACTGTGAAATATCTGATAGCATTTATACGTTTTGGAATCCAATTTCAGGATTTAAAGCAACACTGCAATCTCAACTCCCATTTTTTAGTATTCACACAGCAAAATCACATAACTGCAACTCTAGAATCATTTTATCAAGATATCTGATTGTGTTTTATATTTAAAGCAATCAATAATTGTGCACAAAGGAAACTATTCTCAACCCGAAAGAACAATCCTATGAAACCAGGAAATCAAGGTCTGCTATTTTCCATTCCACTTAACTGAGGAGCTTGGAAAAAACATTCCAGGCTTATTCCCCCTCCGATAAAATTGTTAAAAAGAAATGTCCGGGATGAATTTGTGCCATCTAATTCTGCTAAAATTTCATTCTGATCACATTATGCTGAAACAGGCAGCAGGAAGTTCTGAAGGATTTTTCTGGAGGTTACTAAAAGTCTGCAAAGTGGAGCAGATGGACCCATGAAGAAGTTTTCTGAGGCAGGGCAAAGGCATGGGATGGTTAATTCAGCAGCGCCTGGTTTTTGTTAGACAACTGTGGTCCAGGAAGATAAGCAGCATCACGGCCTTCATTGAAACTGTATGTTACTAGCAGCAATGTAGAAGTATGCTGCTGAGCGGCAATGTGTCCAACACTATTCAAAACACACACTGCATTGGCAATGGCATTTGGCAGTTGGATATAGCAAAGAGTACACAGTGGGTGTTTGGCAATAGATATTGGTGGCCATCCATAAATGATCTCAAAATTTGCTGCTACTAAGATAGAGGGGGCACAATGGTTCAGTGACTAAAGGCACTCAGCTTGTCTTGTCCTGGAAAGCAGACAACCCAGCTTTGAGACCCCCAGGGCTGAGTTCCCATTCCTTGCCCCAGCTCCTGCCCATCTAGCAGTTTGAAAGCATGCAAATATGAGTGGATAAATAGGTACCACTTTGGTGGGAAAGTAACAGTGTGCCATGCATCTTTGATGTATGATGGCCACATGACCAAGGAAAATGTCTTTGGACAACACTGGCTCTCCTGAACAAGAAACAGTGCTGACCACCATCTCCTAGAGTCAAACATAACTGGACAGGGAAACCTTCACCTTACTAAGATACAGGATAAGGATACTGAATCATCCTCAGATTTTGACTTCTGATCGAATCCAATCTAATTCTTGCCGCAATGGTTTCAGTTATATGGATCTTAAAACAGAGCCTGGCTGCAACAGAGACAAAAGTTAAAACTTGCAGCCCCTTAATTACAGACTTGGCTTGTCTCTTGCACTCTATTATTTCTGATTGCTGATTTCTTTTTTGTGACACTGACTTCCAATCCTAACTGAAGTCCTGTTATATATGTTAATGTGGTATTCTTTGATAGGCCGTTTGGATTGAGCGGCAGGGAGTGGAAGATGCCAGCAGTTGAATATAATTTATAATTTAGTCCTTAGACAGTTGTATCAACAGCTATGGCATGTACCACTCCTATCCAAATTTAAACTTACTGAATTATATAGGGCCCCATTTAAAAAAATGCTTAGAAGTCTTAATTCTTACTTTTTGTGCTGTGCAATTTGACTTGTAAATATGAGACTACAGAGCCAGATACAGATATAAGTTAGCAGAAAACTGCCACAGTTGAGAGATAGTATTTTAAGGACTAATTCCAACTTTTTCTTTTGATTGCTCCTCAGGTACACTACTGAGCATACCAAATTATGTTTTGCTAGCTGGATAGAATGAGGCACGGAATGGTTTTTACATAATATGTTGTACAGATGTCCTTTCAGTTTGTATTATTCTCCCACCCCCAGTCAAAACCTTTTCATTGGTTAATAGCAATTTTCAGTGTATGCCTAATAAAACATCTAAATCTTCAATTTTAAATTGAGCCACACAGCTTTTAGATAAGCAATTTCACATTTCTTTGGAACAGCCATCTGCTTCTGAATCACAATGGTTTTCATCAGTAATTTTGAGAGGAAAAACAGTCATTACACTTTAACACATCTCCAAGTACTGAATAAAGAAGAACATCCAACCACTATTTAAATAAACCACATTCTTTACAGTGCAATGTCTAAGGGCCAAATGTGCTGTTGTTATAATAAGAGTATTTATATTGAGTTACACTGTAACTGAGGCCCAAGGGAAAGTGACATTATCTTGAACCACAGCCTTTCAAACAGCACAAAATATTATTGTGGGTTGTAAATCTATCTGCTACAAATACAGTAATTATCTGTTTGTGCCAACAAAGTCAAAACAGACTCTAGAAAGAACTTTTTATTTCTGCCATGTTTCAAAATGTTATTGTAGCAAAATAAATCTTGCTAAGGCAACACTCACCAGCAACAGTGCAATACATCAGGGCTGAAATGTTGTGATATCAGGTCTGTCCGCCAGGAACGTTGTATTCAAACATAGCTTGTTATATATGTCACTATGAAACATATTGATTTATTATAATGTATCACAGGAGTCCCCAACCGCCGGTCCCCGGACCGGTACCGGTCCGTGGATCATTTTGGCCTGGGCCGCCTACTTTGCTTGAGCGCCATCTTGTTTCAAAGTCTGCCCTCAGCAGCAACAGTCGGCGGCCTGAGGGAGAAAGGAACGCAGGGTGGGGAGAAAGCTCGTCCCAGTGGCTCCGCCATGAAGCGCCTCTTTCCCGCCTGGGGAAAGGGAGCGAGAGTGAAAGTGAGAGAGGCATGCGAGCCGAAAGCTGGAGTGGGGTGGAATGAAGGGTCTGAGATCCCAATCCAGACCCCTTGTGGGAGCCCCCAAAAGCAGCCCTGTGCTTGTCCGGGGTGCCGGAGGGGCGCCGGGGCCATGGCTCAGCAGCAGTGGCGGGGGCGGTGGAGCTGTCAGCTGGGGCAGGACGAGGGTGCGTGACAAAAGGCGCTGGGTGGAGGCAAAGGCAGTCACCACCCGAAACAACTAGGAGAGGAGAAGAGAAGAGAGTGAAAGAAACGAGAATCCTAAAACACACAGGGCAGAATGTAGCTTTAGCCAAGTTACACAGTGAATATCTACTAAAAGTTTGACTGGTTTAATATGGATTTATTCCCAGGTAATTGAAAGTCTTATTTCAGCTGGAAGAAGTCTAGACAATGCTCTGCTTGCCAAGGAGTTGCAGCGAAATGGGGCGAGAGAGATCCGGAAAGAAGTGGGCTCTCCAGGTATTTGGAATGAATCTCCGGAATTCCTTATATGCCTGGATTTCTGAACCTCAACAACTTTAAAATGTGTGGACTTGGACTCTCTGAATTCCCAACACACCTTACAATTGTTGAGATTGTGGAAAGCTGAAGACCATAAGGGAGATCAAACCCATCCTAAATGTAAAATCTGAATTGTGGATTATTACTTTACAAAACGCTTTTGGAGAAAACATATATTTTTGCCAAACATATATTTTTGTTTGATCATGATCAACTGAATCATGATGACTTTATTGGAGTCTAGTCTTGCATTTATACACATTTTTAGTAATCTTCCAACATTGGTTAATTTTGGTGAGTTGATAGTGTAATAGTAAATAAAATAAAAATAAATAAATAAATAATAATTTTAAAATAAATAAATAAAAAACCCTAACTGGTCCTTGAAAAAGTGTTCCTGCGTGAAACTGGTCCCTGGTACAAAAAAGGTTGGGGACCACTGATGTATCATATGTATTTTGTGCTGTGCTGTAAAATGCCTAGACTCATAGGAGTGAGGTAGCAGGAAAAAAGGCATTTGGAATAAATAAATAATCCAACAATCCTCAAATTCCACTTGGCTGATCAGATAGAGTGAGATTTTCCATCAGACAGCTATTTAAATACATGTGTTCATAACTAGATGTAATCATAAATTGTCATAAACTTAAAGTTTGGTTATTTGCATTTATATGTAAAGCAGAAAGTAATTATTTTATTTTTTTGCATGTTGAAACAAGCTGCTTCTAAAGCCCCATTACATTTATTGTCCATTTCTTTATTTCAATGTGTCTCAACCTTGGCAATTTAACAATGTCCGAACTTCAACTCCCAGAATTCCCCAGCTAGCAATGCTGACTGGGGAATTCTTAGAGCTGAAATCCGTACATCCATCATAAAGTTGTCATTGTTGAGAAACACTGACTTATTTTATAACCACCCTGAATATTGGGTTGTTTTAGGGTTGTTTTTTTTCCCCTTCATTCAGTTTATTGACAGCTATAGCCAGAAAGCTGTGTGGGGTTTTAGAAATTTGGGAGACCATAAATATTATCACTTGGACCACTGATAAAGCTTGTTGACATTGTAGGAAATAGTCGCTCTGAAATGAAACAGGTTCACCACTTTGACATGTTATCAATTCTCTGAAGAGGCTGTAATGCTGGAAAAGTGGAAAGAAACAGAAGGAGAGGATGGCCAGCAATAAGGTGGTTGGAGTCAGTCACAGTGGCAATGACTGCAGTATTTGAAGGGCAGATTAGGACAGAAAATGATGGAGAGAATCTATTTTATGTGAATGCTATTTTATGTGGATGCATCAAAGCCATCAAATCAAACAAACTTCATTGATGAAGTATTTTAAAGGGAATTATAAGTTGATCATATTTATAATTGCAAGATACTTCCCTTACTGTGTGCAGATGTGCTTTGCAAACATTTTATTTACTGCAGCAAATTAGCAAAAATTCACAATAATATAAATTGGATAAAATTATCTAAAACTACACTATTCATTGATTTGCATATGAATAGTACTTCAGTGCATGTATTTATTTACTTATCAAAAGAATTGTATGTTCCATCTCATGGGGAAATGAAGAAAAGGAAGAAAAGTTTGAGTGAACTGAAGAACTAAACACCATAGCAAACTCTATATTCATATTGTTTTGTACAAAATAAACTCAGACAATAAAGAATCCCTAATACATTTATGTTCTGTAATTTGGAACTTTCAAATTTGACAAGATAATTATGGAAGTATTCCCATCGTCAAAAAATAATCCATTGTGGTGACAGTAAAATATGTTAACTTTAAGAGTAATTTGCATTTTGCAGCTTTGATTTGGGCTGGGATAGGACAGTGATTTAAACCCAGTAAGGGCTACATACTTCAGTAATTATTTGATAGATGGTAGTGCAGCTTCATAAAAGAATTATATTCCTGTATAAGATTATGGAAGAAGGAGAGGAAGCAGAGATCAGAAGAAAGAAATGTACCTAAAGGAGCAATGAGCAGAGGCACTAGAGATGTATTTTCTGGAATTGGTGTGCAGATATCACACAGAGGCAACTGATGTGGAATTCTTCTTCCTTTCTTCTCTGTAGGAGATCAAACTGGAATTAGAAGAACAATACTCCCTTTGGAACAATTTAAGTAGAATAGTGCAAGGGAAAAGAATACCTCCAGCAATCATAACGGACCTTAACTATCAACAAGAACAAGTCTTTAGAGACTCCTAAATGTTCTAAAATGCTCTATTAGCTTGTAGAAACTATGGAGGCTTTAGTATAGTTGCCTGCACGTTGCCTCTGTGCTGTTCCTTTTTCTTCTCCAATGCACTTTAAACTAGCTTTTGGGACAGAAGCCTGAATAGAAAGCTGGGATAATGATCATTTAGCTACACTCAGTCTATTTGCCTTTAAATCAATTTTAAAGAAGGAGAAACCCAAACAACAATCAGGAGAACCCATATAGATTAATTGGAATAAAATGCCTCATAGAAGGAATTAGTTTAGAAAATGTGCAAGCAAACATGGTTTTGTATCTAATGAATACTAAGGTTGCCAGATCCAATAACAACAACAGCCAAAAAACAAAAAACAAATGCATAATTATGATGCATATTTTCATTTGTTTGCTTTTTTTCCCCATTTTGATTTGCTTCTCCCATGAATTGAATGTTTTCTCCTGAAGAAGATGGAAGCCAAATCAATATGGCTGCTATTTCCATTAACAAGATGTTTTGCCATTTTAAATCAGATCCACAGAAAGGGTAATTGCCCTATTGTCAACCTGCAAAATGTCTTCAGTTGAAGACATGCTTCCTTCTGCTTTGTTTCTTGGTTGCCATTCAAGGAGGAGTGGGGAGAACATAGGGTGGAACTCAAGAATGTGGTGCCTCAGCCGGCTAGCCACAGCATCTACCAGCCAATGTGTGAACCGAGGTCAATTCGATGGACACTTGTCGAACTTGAGTGGGAACCTACATCTGGACTGATTGGCCCATGTGACCTGAGGGGGAAAAGAGGGTGGAGAGGTCTTATTCTTTTAACTATCCCTGACCAAGGGAATAATTTAGAGTTGGCTTCACCTTTCTAACTGCCAATATGATGTACTCAATAAAGGATCTCTTGAAACTGAATGAAGTGTCAAGAGTCCTGACTTCTCTGAGTTCATTACTCGGAACAATGATACGTATCTTATTCCAAGGGCTTCCAATGCACCGTCATTATAGTTGTGCTTTTAAAGTTGTAGCAACGTTTCAGCAGAATCTCATCTGCCATCATCAGGCTTCTATATTGTGTTCATCTGGGAGTCAGGCTTTTACAGTTGTTTCAGTTTTAAATTTGGGACTAGCCTACCGCTGTGCCAGAATGTTTTTTTCTTCATCCTGATTGGTTGGGAGTCTTGGTCTGTGTTTATTGGTCTTGGAGTTTGCTGTGTTCTGCTTAATTGGTGTTTCTAATATCTTCTGTCTGTTTTGTAGCATTTTTTTGTCTTGATTGGCTGGCAACATTGTTTTTTTGCTGTATTGGAGGCTTTTAGTGTGCCTTGGCTTCGAGTAAATGGACGGCTATCATTTATTAGGAAGCTAGGTTTCATTTGGGTGCCTGGTTGGGGTGTGTTTGAGCTGGAGGTATCGGGGGGGTCTGTTTGTGCCCAGGTGTTTGCCTGGCCTGTGGTATGGAGATTTGTTTGTTTGTGAGTGCGGGCTTCCAGATAATTGACAGCCTGGTGGAGTCATCTCTTCTATTCATGCTTTCAGGTCTTTTTTCAACCTCTATGGCTTCTCTGATAATTCTGTAGCTGGGGTTTTCTATAGTGGCTAGGGTTTTGGTGCCATTGAAGTTGATGCTATGACCTGTGGCTTTCATGTGTTGGACTAGTGAGGAAGTGTGTTCCAGCTTTTTTACTGCATTTTTGTGTTCATCCAGGAGGGTACTTATTCTTCTATTGGTCTGTCCAATGTATGTGGCCGGGCATGATGCACAGGAGACTTCGTATATGCCTTGGTTTTCCAGGTCAATTTTATCTTTGGGGTTTCTAAGGATGGCTGCTATGTTTCTGTCTGTTTTGAAGGCAGTCTTGATGTGATGCCTATGTAGTATCTTACTGATTTTGTCTGTAGTACCTCTTATGTAGGGCAGGACAGCTGTTCCATAGGTCTGTTCATCTTCTAGGTCTCCATTATGTCTCAGTGTGTTTTTGTGGATCAAGCTGGTGATTTTGCTTTTGTGGAAGCCATTGGCTGTCAGTACTTTAGTCAGGGTGCATAGTTCAGCCTTTATGTGTGTCTTGTCTTCCAGGTGTTTGGTTCTAGCGATTAGTGTTTTGGCCATGGAGTTTATCTGTGCTGGGTGGTGGTGGGATTGGGCATTGAGGTAGCGGTTGGTGTGTGTTTTCTTCTGGTATATGGTGTGTCCTAGTGTGCCATCTGTTTTTTTGTAGATTAGTACATCTAGGAATGGTAGTTGTTTGTTTGTTTCCGTTTCCATGGTGAACTTGATTTTGGGGTGTGTGTTGTTTAGGTGTGTTAGGAAATTGTTTAGGTTTTCTTTTCCATGGGGCCAAATCACAAATGTGTCATTGATGTATCTTAACCATAGTTTGGGTTTGTGGGTGGCATTAGCCAGGACTAATTCGAATTCTTCCATGAACAGGTTTGCAATGATGGGTGACAGTGGTGATCCCATAGGGGCTCCTTCAATTTGTTTGTATCTTTGTCCTTTGTATATGAAATATGTGTTG
>NW_020769406.1:666598-678766 GCF_900518735.1 Pseudonaja textilis
TATCTATCTATCTATCTATCTATCTATCTATCTATCTATCTATCTATAGTATTCAGCTTTGTTCGGGTATTTTCCCATGTCATTATAGTTGTGCTTTTAAAGTTGTAGCGACCCAAACAAAGCTGAATACCATACATATTAATACCCGCGGAAACTTAAGAAAACCAGTACACACACACACACACACGGTCCCTGGGAAGGGCATGTCCTACATTTTAAATAACTTTTCCAACTCTTTTTTGGTTATAGGATCATTTAGATCATCTCTGGGCTGTTCTTCTTTTCAAAATCCCATCTGTCCCAAATAGCTGCTATGAAATCCCAAGGCACAGTTTGCACATTCAGAAAGAAAAGCTTTAGGGGATGATTTCAGTGGGAAAATATGTATCAGAAAAAGAGCTATTTCTCTCACATCTTTTCTCCCTTTCCATTGCCCCAAACTGCCTCTCCCCTGTAGCTTAAAAGAAGTATAAAAACACACACACATACACACATGCATAAGGAAGAGAAATCATTCTTGCTGTGTTTGATGTGCTCCTAACTTTCAAACTTTCCAGAAAGTAGGTATTATATTGACTCGCACTGCTAGAATAGTCCTGTCAGATATCCCTCGTTCAGGCCAGCGTTCAGCTTCCTTTTACTGTTTCATTTAATTCATATTCCTAGAGCAGGGTTCCTCAATCTCCAGGCCCAGAGACCAGCACTGATCCTCAGCATGCCATGAAAATGAGTGAAACCCCATCTATGCAACTTATGGGATGCTAGAAGTGCACAAAACCATGCCCCCTCCAGTCTGCGTGAAAACCTCTCGTCAGAGAATCAGTCCTTGGCAATCACAAGGTTGGGGACAACTGTCCTAGAGCACTTCTCAGGAAACAAACTGAAAGACTGAAAAAAAACAGAAGAATTGGCCATTTTTACAAACAAACAAACAACAACAACAAAACCAGTGCATATCTGTAGCCCAATGTAATATAATATTTATGTAGGGGAAAAAAATCAAATTTAAAATGGACATAGTAGAAGAAGTATAACAATTTGGAATCAATTTATTTTCTGGTAAATAGAACTTCTGGCATCAAGGAAATACAAAAAAACCCTGATTCCATTGAAGATCCATTAAAATATTGTTTTAAATCCCACCTGTATTATATTTATGAATAAAACAAGGTGATGGACATACGTTTTACTTCTTACTTCTCCTGTTTTCTCCACCACAATCATTTTGTGACAATGCATTAAATGCTCTGGGGATCTCTGGTCTGACAATGTTCAGTTTCATTGCTAGTTTTTTCTTTAATTCAATCCGTATAGCTGCCCATCTCACATTTCTGTTTTTTGGTTGGCACACACAATTAATCAAATGACAAATTAATTGACCAAATTTAAAAAAAACCAGAAAACAAACTAAAGTTCAATAAAATCTTATGGTTCTGGTGTTAGGTAACATCAGGATCTATAAAAGAAATTAACATATCTCAACAGAAGCCAAATGTTAAGAAAATGGTTCTTGAACAAAAATACAGATCCTCAGAAAATGACCGCTCTTAATTCAGTAAGTGGAATGGCAAAAATTAAGCAAGTGTTCAAATTTCCTTCCTTCCTTCCTTCCTTCCTTCCTTCCTTCCTTCCTTCCTTCCTTCCTTCCTTCCTTCCTTCCTTCCTTCCTTCCTTCCTTCCTTCCCTATGCATTGAAAACAAAACTATTGCTGGGATAATGGATTTGATACTTGCAGGAACACTTAAGTTACTTAAGTTAATATATTTGCAAATAAGGAAAATATTTTTATCTCACTTTCCTCCCCAAAAAACCAAACCAAAGTAAATGATGTATCTGGAGTAACTCATCAATTTGTGAATACTTTTTATAAGAGAATAATCAGTGATACTGCTTCTCAGTTGTGTATATCACTTATCCACTGTTGCACTGGGCAGTATTAAATGAAAATGAAAAGCAATGGAGATGGGCATCCATCCTCCTGGTGTCAGGCACAAGAAATCAGAAACCAAGGCTGTTCAAATCAGTACAAATTTAATCCATGCTAGCTCTCGACAAAAATCTGAGCTATTAACAGTCAAGGAAAATTGGCAGTAGATAAATGTCAATGGAATCCATTGTGAGAGTGAAGGGATTGCAAATTGATGATGTGCTTGACCCCTCCAGTTGGGCTCAGCCTGGTCATCTACATCTGACTTCCATATCCTCAAATGTTATTTCTTTTTTAAAATCATATGTTAGTAAAAAGTTGGTATCAATTTGCCAGGGAAGTCAATAATCAGTATTGATTACTGGGAAGCAATAAAACAATGGAAGCAACAAGAAAAATTCCAAATGGACAACAGCTCAAGGAATATTCAAGTATCATCTGGGAATAAATGTGCCAAGGGTGCTTTTTTCAAGAGGTACCTGGACTTTCTTGGTTTTTTTTTTTTTTTAAATGTTTCATTCCTCATGAACTGAAGAAGCTTCTTGGATGAGAAGCAAAATGTTTTCAAACAAATAAACCACCAAGAAAATCCAGATGCCTTTTGGAAAAAGCATCTTTGGGACAAACATGACCTGGATGACTGAGAATTTCCATAGACATCTGGGAATAAATTAGAAAGAGTTAAGGTTTCCCTCTAGGGATGCAGGGAAGTTTGTTTGTTTTTTAATATCTGTTGCTTCCCTGTAGCGATCTGAAAGTGCCAAAGGATGAACCCAACTTTCCAGTGTAAATCTTCATATTGTTGGAAATGAATAACTGAGCCATAAAAGTCACACTGCTGCTGCCTGAAATAAAAACAAAATAAAAACCCAGAGATGCTGTGGATCTCGCTATGAATTATTTGTGTATGTGTCCTTTTAAAAATATGAATTTGCCCCTCTGTTTCTAAACTTAAACAAGCCTCAATTTCCTTCTTGGAGCAGACATACTTTTTTCCAAACCTAGAGAAAGTGCAATTTAGCTGGCAATTAAGCCTTAATGTGATCTAATTATTCCTGACATTTGGGCATCAGGCACTAGACTTCAGGGCCCATATTATTCTCCAGCACTGTTGTAACCGTTTGCATAGAATTCAAGGAAGCGAACCGCTGCCATCAGCTTTCAGTTAAATTAACTTCTCTGCAAACCTGATCGGGAAACAAAAGAGGCATCAGATAATTAACCGTGACTAAAGTAGAAGAAAAGCTGATGTTCCCCTATGACCGCACTGTGCTGGTGAGGCAGAATAAGGTGCAGTCTAAATCCTTTCCAAATGTGCAGCTGCGCATTTTATTCCCAGAGATAGATAAATTGTCGGGAATAAGCACAGCTGACAAATCACAGAGACCTGTATCGGCACAATTCACGACCTGGTTTAGGGAATTGGATGTTCTCATTTCTACTTGCAATCCTTGCATTTTGAGGGATTGTGTGTGGGGTGTGTGTGACCTCCCCAGATCTCGCTCTCACCAAAGATAGGGAGAGGACATTTTCAAACCTTGATTTATTTCTGGCTGTAAAGCACTTTTGACACCCTAGGGTGAAATTCACCTTCTTAAGAAAGGCCAGCACAAAGTTTATGACTAAGTATACCTGAGTGGATCGTAATGCTTTTGCTGAGTATCCACAGTGAAAATAATTTTTGGTCTCGGTGCCGTTTGCTTTGTACACATTTATAAAGTAGACAAACAGTTGAAAAGAAATACACCTCTATTGATGAAAGTCACAGTGCCTCTCCAGTTAAACGTGAGCAGGAAGACAAATGTGAGCTTAAGAAACAAGCTTTATTTATAACGCAAATATTTTGGTCTGACAATCGGCATCTCACCTGAAGAGGTGAGTAATCACACTTGGTATTTTTTGCACGGAAACACTCTGGTTTTTATCAAAACAGGCAAGTTGCAATCCAGCCTGAGAGAATTCTGGAACTTTCCTTTAAATTACACGTCAGATCGGAGTTTTTTCTGTAACAACTTTAAACTAACGTGCTAAATCTGGAACCCTAAGGATTGGAGACCCTTAGTCTTCAAAGGTCAGCTCTGAGAGTTTATTCTGTCAAGGGATGAGGGCTTAAAAACATCAAAGAATTCAAGAATCCCTTGCCAAGTCCCACCCTCTCTTTTATCTATTTCTCCATTCCACTAGCAGCATTTAATAACAGGAAAATAAAATCATAAAATAAAACCAATAACTTTGCAATCTCACAATAAGATTCCCCCTCATTTTGATGTGTTTATTAATTTTGAGTAATATATTAATTTGGATAGGGGTTGATATGGAAATGATGGAATTAGTGATTGAAGTATTTATAGCATAATTTACAATCATTTGGATTTTTCCAGATCCATCAAGGAAGAACATAAAAAAACCCTTTCCCTAGTGTCAAGATCTAGTGGTATAATAGAATACCTAGCACAGTTTTGACTATGCTACCTCTAAACATTCAGAATAGTTTTCAATATACTTGATATAGTTACTACGGATCCTATGACCCAGTACAAAATACTGTTTATTTTGAGTTTTTTTCCCCCTTATATACTGTATATCGAAGCTGGGAACTTCACATTTAGGTTGGATGAAGCTGCTAGCAATTTTAAAAAGGTCACATCATTAGCAGTTTCTTTTTCCTGATGACCAAATGATCTAAATCTAATTACATTGGATTCCAAAAATCACATGCAACCATTGCTGATCTTATCATAAAATCAGAAGATCATAGAATTGGACAGGACCTCAAAGGTCATTTAGTCCAACATTCTATTCTCTGCAGGATCTGTTGAAGCATTTTGCTTTAACCAACCTTTCCAATAAAGCAGAAAACAGAATCTCCTGAGGCGAATTATTCCACTGCTGGACAGCTCCTAATGTTAGGATGTCTGTCCTAATACTGAACCTCTATCTACTTCCCCACAATTTCAACCTATTGGTTCTGGGTCTGTCCTCTGGAGCAACTTTTAAAAAATCCACTCCTTCTTCTCTAGGTCACTTCTTAGCTATCTGAAGATTACTTTTAAACCTCTCCTTGTTCTTCTCTTTTATAAATTAAAGTTTCTTCAACCATCCTTCATAGAACTTGGTTTCCAGTCTCCTCATCATCTTGGTACTACTTCTCTGAATTTTATTGCATTTTGCTGATGTCAGTTTTAGACTGTGGTGCCCAGAACAATAGTCCAAGAGGAGCCTAATGAAGACAGAACAAACTGGACAAGTACATGTTCTGATCTGGAATCTATTAATAGATCCTAAAAAATCCCCAGCTTTTTTACGAGCTGGATGGCATGGCTGGATCATGCCAGGACCCCCAGATCCTTTTCATATGCATCATTACTAAGTCAGGTCTACCCACCCCATATTTGGGGCTTTCACTTTTTATGATGATTTCTTATCCCAGTTTCAGTCACTGTAGGACATCTTCTGAATATTAGAGGCCATCCTCAAAACTTCTTCTTCTTGAACTATACTCTTATTCTTCCTCACTAGACAGAAAAGGAAAATGAAATAGCTGTATAAGAATTTTTAAAAAGCACATCTATATAGAACTTTGGTGTTAATAGTGAAACAGTGGTAGCTTTCTGTCCTTCCTGTTAGTGTCCACAACAGGAAGCAAAATCATTCAATGTCTGTCTCCGTTGTCATTCAGGAGTCAATGTGAAACAGTTTTGAAGCAGTTCTGTTTGGTTTGTCCCTAGCCTTGGGGCTCTTGCTCTTTCTTTCTCAAGCCAAAAGCCCCATGGTACTGCTTCAAGAAGCAAGCAAGTAGAATGGAATAGTTAGTGTTGATGTTTTCCCTAGCTGGTTTTCTCTCTGAGTGTCTCAGGAAGAACACTAAAGAGGACAAGGATAGATGGTGTTATCATACATGTATATCCTTTGGGGGTTGTGCCCCAAATTGCCAAACAGCTGATTGATATGATAGGCATTGTTGCTCAGCTCTGCTCTCTCAACCAAAATTCCAGAAAATCTAAAAATTGGCTGTCATGAGCTAGATGAGCCAGATGTGGAAAGTCTATTTTTGTCTTCTTATTGGAAAGTTGGAGGAAATATTGATCAGCTCCTCTGAAATAGTCAGCATTTCAGGATCAGCTAGGGTGAAAAAAGCTCACAAAGTGCTTGGAAATCTTTCTAAAGATTTGTGGTTGAAAATGTAGTGGTGTAGAAGCACCAGAAATATTGTCAAGTATTTAGAAGGTGAGGGCGTGGCAACACGAGGAAACAACAGCCAATGTCTTAATAGCCAACCATTAACAACCTAATCAACATCTAAAAAACCACCCATGACAGGCACCATATAAATATTACACACAGAATAGTCCAAACACACATTCTGCTAGACAGAAGTTTCCTGAGTATGGGCTCCAGCACCTCTAGTCCCAGTCACATGCCAGATTGTGGCAACTATCAACACAGAACTTTTCCAGTTCATTATGAATGGGAAACCATCTCTTGTGCAGGTGGTATTCAACAGTAGCAACAAAAAATAAATAATATTAATAATGCTTAAGTAGCTCAACTGGGTAGAAATAATTTGGATGGATCCACTTAGTGCTGTGTTTAAATTCAATAGCTTGTAAGTTCACAAAATCTATTGAAGAGCAACAGCTGATAGGTTTCTCCTCTGCAGATAAAGGGCAATGTAACAGATTGCATATTTGTTCTGAACATTGGAGATGCTAGTTGAAACACTCAGCTAAGCGAACAGAGTTATCATGAATTCTCAATCACCACATAGCATACGAGTGTCTCTCTCTGGGTGTCTGTGTAAGTCACTGTGAGTGCGTCCATATAAATTTTGCTTCTTTTTGCCTGCCATCTGTAGACACTGGCTTTATTGTTTTATCTCCTAGATGGTGATGACACGGAATATTGAAGAGCTTGGGTGAATGTGTCAACAGTATAGCTTATATGGCGGTAGCAAAAGATAGATGTGATTATGGAAAGCCTCAAGCTTAGGAACAAGAAGAATGGAAGCAAAGCAGTTGTAGGTTGAAGGGTTAGAAACTGACAGGAAAAGGCAGATTGGAAAGATTTGGTAAGAGCCGTGAAAGGAGGCAAGGTAAGGGAGAGGGAAAAATAATGAAAGATGAAGGAAGAAATGGAAAAGGAAAGCCTCATAAGGAGGCAAAACTAAAAGGATGGTGTATTCTAGCAGAATAGGGGGGAAAAAATCTGATGACTGATAAGCTGATATATGTCTCCAAAATAGGTGAATAATAAGTGGGAAGGATTATCGCAGATAACAAATATGGGAAGAAAAAAATACAGCTACGAGAGGAATTTTGAATGAAACAAAAGTCCAAGAATGTATTAAATAGAAAAGAAATCAAAGGGACAAAGAATTAAGAGAAAATGTTGGCTCCTGACAAAAAGAGTCAAAAAATGGATCTTTTGCAGAGACAGAGACTGGGAACCAGAAATGAAAAGGAAGTTGGAAATCACCTATGTATCTCTACATCAAGTATATAAATGAAGACTCAATCATCCAGGCCCAAAAGTATCTAAAAGGGTTAAATCATGGCAACTGGACCAAAGTTTATTAAACTGAGACATTTTGTTACTCATTCAAATAACTTCGTCAGTCAAAATGATTTTTGGGGGGTTAGGCATAGAGTCAGAGAGTCTTTGGAATATACTGACTCTTGCCCTACCTACTGCTTGGGTTTCTCCCCAAAATGAAACACAATATGTAAATGAAGCTTCAATCATCCGGGCCCAAAAGTATCTAAAAAGGTTAAATCATAGCAACTGGACCATAGCTGACCAAGATGAATAATGAAATGTTTCAATATAATAAACTTTAGTCCAGTTACCATGATGTAACCTTTTTAGATATCTACATGAAGTAGCACTTACTTCAAGGATCACATGATAGAGAACTCTAAGACAAGGAGTGGCAGAGCCCAACGGAGCTGGGACACATCTGTCTCCTTTCTTTCTAAAATCCCTTCTTTGTTTTACAAGCATAGTTATTGATTGCTGGAGATCAGAATTGATCCCTTGGCTTTTTCAAGTTCATAAGCTGAAGGCCATATGGATTCCTCAACTCAGGTTGCCTTCCTCTACTCAGAACTGTTAACCTTCTTGTTCTTTAGCCTTCTTTAGTCTTCTTCCTTTTGGTTAGTAAGCTCTGTTCTACAGAGAGAACAGTGCTTTGCCTCTCATCTGTGGCAGTGAAAGCCTTGCTCCAGAGTGATTCAGTTATGGTTGGCTGTCTTTTGTACATATAATTACAGGAAACATATTCAAGGGAAATAAACACTCAAATTACTATTACTCTGCACATCTATGAGAGGGGAGGGATATGGAGGCAGGGGATTTTTAATTTTGCTCCTGTAGATGTAACCTGAAATAGATGTCCCATGAAGACTACATAATGATCTTCAGAACTGACAAAGCAAATGATATACTTATTTGTAAAATTCATGAACTTCTCTAAAAATACTTTACCCTTCATGCTATGACTGGGATTAGTGAAGTAAGATGAAAGACAATGATGAATTTTCCTTTGGCTAGGAAAGTTTTGTAAAAGCTCCTCTTTTTGCAATCACATTAGTATTGTAGAAACCCTTGAATGAAATGGCCTCTTATATGCCACTGCGTTTATTGATATCACCATGTAGGATAATGATGAAGAATGCGGAGAAAGAGAAAGAGACAGAGGGAAAATAGCTACCTTTTTGCAACTTAATGTGTTGCTACAACAGGTTCCATTTCTGTGACAAATAATAAGGGATAGGATATGTACTTCCACCCTGAGGTGGCTTTAGCAATGGCAAGAGACAAATCGAGGCAGGCATGAGATTTCCCTTTGAAATTCCTGGGGCTTACAAAACTTACCAAAACTTTTTTTCCCAGTTATCAGCACTTCAAGGAAAACTAGTTGTCTGCCAAATAATTTCAAGTATGTATGATTAATTGAAATAGTCCAAGCTAGATTGGAAGTATGACAAGATACCTAGAGATGACAAGATCTAGTTCCTATTAAATGAATACATTGAAGCTGCTACAAAACAAAATGTAATTACCATTATTCTATCATTGCTAATTAATTGGCATTCATTATTCTTTTAATTGCTGTCCCTAGGTACATGACATACCTTGTATACAAATAAACGAAGGTTTTAAACAACCAATACCAAACTGGGTTTGTGGAGAAGGAATCACACTTTAAAATACCATCACTTAAACAGCATCATTCATTCTTACTTCATTGTCTATGTTTTTTTTTTAAAAAAACCTATCCTTCATGTGACATAAGAAAGGTGCTCTATGTTTTCCAGTCTTTAACACTGTCTTTCTTCTCTTATTTTACATTTCACCTGAAAACTTTATCAGTTTCATTACTAGCTCCTATTACACAAAATGATTGTCCTGAGGACATGAAATAGAACTCTTCATTTTGTACTTTGCTGGGGAAACTAGGAAATATGAAGATTTAATATAATCTAATCAGTAGACCATGGTGTTTTTGGAAGAAGCCCATAGGGTGCTGTTCTCTGCTGTTCTATAATAGCTCTCAGCCACAGGAAAAACAAGACTTTTTCCCATTATTATTATTATAATGATTAAGCATGTTTTATTAAAGCTTTTTCCTGACATTTTTCAAACATTGCTTCTTTCACCTATTACTTTCTTTTCCTCTTGTTTTCTCCTGTTCTGCTTTTGTTCAAGGTCTCAGTGTTCTCCTTACTTTTATTGCAAATGACATCTGGCGTGCTATTATTATTTTGTTCCTTCCTTGGCTTTTGCTTTGCTGCCTTTTCTAGGTCAGAAAAGAAATATGGTACACATGCTTGGCTGATATTGTTCGTTCTAATGTTACACACACACACACACACACACACACCTCTTCATTCTGAAAGTATATTTCTTCAAGGGTTTTAATCAGTGACATTATTAAGAATCTGCTTAGGGCATTAAAACAAAAGTAAGCCCATCTTTTACAGCTGGAACAGTTCAAAGGAACCAGGACAATGTTTTACTTACATGAAGCCTCATCTGATTCATCGGGGCAGTCCGGGTCTCCATCACAAAGCCAATTCTGAGACACGCAGCTCACACGATCATGACAAAGAAACTCGCCTACCTCACATATGTGATCTGTAAACACAAGCAAAGTTAAAGAATGGACCTGGTTATTAGATAACTAAAAATAAGCAAGACAATTAATGAAACAAGAAACATGAGATATAGTCTTTGCCTTCCATGAAATCTGAAACAACAGCATGAAAACGCCTGCATTTGAGATTCGACACTGGTGTATGACACATCCTCAGAAGCCTCCTGTATATATGCTCAAATTGTCCTTTTTCACTGGATAGGATGCTCACTAATGCACAAATCAAAGATAGGCTACAGGGGAGAAAATACACAACTGTATCCCACAGTGCTCTCACTCTCTCTTTCTCTCTCACTCTTCTGCTAATTTTGGCCATTTTATTGAAGCCTTAGCAGAGGTTTATTTTATTTATTTATTTTATTTGTCAACCACTTACAAGGTAATAGATATGTATAAACATGAGTAAGAATACAGGAATTAGGTATGAATAAATGGGGACAATAGGACAGGGACAGTAGGCACGATGGTGCACTTATGCACGCCCCTTACAGACCTCTTAGGAATGGGGTGAGGTCAATAGTGATTAGTTTGAGGTTAAAGGAGTGGGGGTTAGAGGATGTAACAACAGAGTCAGGTAGTGCATTCCAGGCATTGTCCACTCTGTTGCTGAAGTCATGCTTTCTGCAATCAAGTTTGAAGCGGTTTACATTGAGTTTGTATCTGTTGTGTGCTCTTGTATTGTTGTGGTTGAAGCTGAACTAGTTATTGACTGGTAGGACATTGTAGCAGATAATTTTGTGTGCTGCGCTTAAGTCTAACCATAGGTGGCATAGTTCAAGGTTGTCCAAGCCCAGAATCTCAAGCCTGGTGATATAGGATATTCTGTTGCGAGCAGAGGAGTGTAGTACTCTTCTCATGAAATACTTCTGGACTCGCTTGATTGTATTAATGTCTGATATGCAGTGCAGATTCCAGACTGATGAGCTGTATTCAAGTATTGGTCTAGCAAAAGTTTTGTATGCTCTAGTGAGAAATTCAATATTTCCAGAAGAAATATCTCAAACCATCTCAGATTATGGTCCTCCGAGGGGATCCCGACACTTTTGCCCCCAAAACAATTCACAAACAATGCTGTTTAAATAGGAAAATATCCCTGTAGGTTTGCTGCAACACCTTGGGGTGTTACAGCACACATTTTGTGAACTACAAAGCCCTATAATTGTCAGTAAAGTACGATAGGTGCCAATAACCTGGAGGATGGATTCTCCAAATCATTCTCCATCTCAGAAGCAGAAATAGGGATAAAATACTTGCAGGACACGCCAAATGTTTTGATCACCTTTCTTCCACGCCATTTATTTTGTCACAAAAGCACCCCAAGCAGGACCTCTCAATAGAATCTATGCTTACTGTAAGAATAGACATATATTTGCAGTAACAAATGGAATGCGATGCCCACATTCTAGCTTTGACATGGCCAAAGTTAAATTAGAGCCCAAGCAGGCATCCCAAACAAGAAAGAACATCAGTTGCAAACACTCTTACCCTTCAGGCCTACTCAGAAACAAGCATGGCCATCATATTTAAGTCATATTTAAGAAAGGGCAATTTAGACTGGGGCCTCCTTAGAGAAATCTAAATTGGAAACGCCACCCGCAAATAACACAGTAGATAGTTTCTCCAATTCCACCTGTCCCGCCTTTTCTTTTATTTGTCCTGTTAATACAAAACCATGGACTTTTTTGTGGGTTTGGATCAACTGTACACAATTTCATCCTAGATGTTAGTTCAATGGATGAAGTGGTGCAGTGGCCTAGAGCTGGAGCTCTTGCCTCACAATCAGGAGGCTGTGAGTTCGATCCTAGGTAGAGGCAGATATTTTTTTTTCTGGGCACAATGAAAATACATCTGCTGAACAAAACTCTGCATTGGCAACAGGAAGGGCATCCAGCCAGTCAACACTCTACTAGCTCCATTCAGTTGCCCAGACTCCACCCCACAAGGGATTATATGGTCATTAAAAGAAGGAGATGATATTAGTTCAATGGATTTCAATCACAGTTACTCCTAATATATTATAACAATATCTACTCAAATCTGTCAGCCTCAAGATCTCTTCGGGTACCCCAACTATTATCCTTTATT
>NW_020769406.1:678776-695063 GCF_900518735.1 Pseudonaja textilis
ACCATGGAGTCTGAGTATTTCTTTCTTGGATTTTGAAAGGAGCACATTCATAATCTGTGCTTCATGGAAAACATACACCTACAGTGATGTAAAGTGAGGGGATGAAGTGGTAGATTAAGTTTTCCAAATTATATATTATTTTTACTATGACCAAGTTGCCTTTGCCCTCAGTTGCCTACAGAAAGATTAAGCTTCCAGTGAAGTCCGGAAGATATATCCCACAATGATGAAATGGGCACTGAATAAGTATCTCCAGGAAAAGTGTTACAATGGGGAAAACTAATAATAAAAAATGAAATCTGCTTTCAGAATAGGTTGATTTTTATCTGCTTGGATCAGTGGTGGGATTCAGATTTCTTTTACTACCGGTTCTGTGGGCGTGGCTTGGTGGGCATGGCAGGGGAAGGATAGTGTAAAATCTCCAGTCAGAGGTGGGATTTGCCGGTTCTGTAAACTACTCAAAATTTCCACCATGATTCTCCAGAACTGGCCAGAACCTGCTGAATACTACCTCTGGCTTGGATCCTGTTTTTTTTTCCCCCCTGGAGAAGTTTATACTGGGACTGCACTTTGGAGAACATGGTAGTCCCATATTTGTAGCAGTTGATAGATACAGAATTCTTCCATATCAGTATTAGTCAACAGGGGAGTTCAGTATTCAGTACCACTTTACCACTGTGGGATGTCAGGATCATCCTCCATCATTCAGGCATTTTAGGAGGAAGACATTCTACCACTCTCAGGAATATTAATGTAAACTGATGCGATTGAACCAGACACCTATCAAGACCAACATCTGGCCTTGTAATCTAAACTTGTAAAAAAACAAAACAAAAGCAGCATGTCCTTTACAAAGTCAGAAAGACTTTGATTTATTATGCTTTCTCTGTTAGGTTGCCTGTCCTGTAGGTTGCCTGTCTCACCCCTGCAATGTGGCTAGCCTGACCCCATTAGCCTTTGGGAAGCCTTTGAGGACCTGGATGTTCTCTTGAATGTTGGGGTTAAGAAGGTGATGGCCTCATCCTGAGAGAATTAAAATATGGAGGGCATACTTTGTGTGTGTGTGTGTGTGTGTGTCCTGATTATTTTAATGAATTTATATTCAAGGTTTTTTTTTTTGTCATACACCACCAGGAACAATATGTTTGAAGAGATGGAAACTATACAAATCCTTTGATTATGATGGTAAATCCTATCGTCAACCAGGTGTTTAGACTGGATTTGGCATGTTTGTCTACCTATTGAGTCCTTCCCTAGGATCTGGGACAGGCACATGTGGTTGTCTGATGGTATCAAAGATCTCATTGCAAGAAGTAAGCTGTGTCAAATAAAGCTGCCTTTTGCATTTGGTTGATGGTAATTTTGTCAAGGTGGTTCATTGCATAGTCAGCCAGATGTTCAAACTGTATTTGACATTTTATCCACCTATCGAGTCTTTCCCAAGGACCTAGGATGGGCAGAGGTCAATTCTTGTAGAATGTAAGCTGTAATTAATGTTATTATTATCAATATTATTATTATTTCTTTTGCCACAAATTCTGGTGGTGACAGGGTTTTTTTTTTTTTGCAAAGATTTATCAGTTTAAAAAAGCTCCTTTGGGATATTGAACCTGTTCTGGGGCTCATATATGTGACAAATTATATGTGATATAAGTTTAATTTCTTCCTAAATGTCCCTCAGTAGATTTCAAGTCATCAGTTTGAGTTCAGTGGGTCTTGCTCCCAGGGAAATGAGTTTAGGATTATAACCAGAGAAAGTTAAACAGTTTAATAAACAGTTATGAAATACATTGAAATTAATTGGCATCTGCAACAACACTGTAGAATTTCTATAATTGCAAGAAATATTTCTGGAATATGTACTAAAAGATTCTCCAGTTTAAAGAAAACTTTCATCTGTCTAACCTATCTGGATTAGTTTTTTTTTTAAATGTGAAATGTAATATAACTGTTGCAGCACCTTAATGAATAATGCTTGTCATATTATTATAAGCACTAATATTATTCTCTCCTCATGAAGATACACTCTTTCCAGAAGGAACAAGCACATTTCTAAAAATTATGTTTCAAAAGCACAGACAAATAATTTCAAGAAAAATTATGAACTTGTGTAGCCTTATTAGTTGAATAGAAAAAATAATTAATCCTAATTAATGAGAAATAGGCAAAATCACGATCTACATTGGTGTTCACAAAATTGCTTTTGTCTTCTATATTTATAACAGTAGATTTTAAAATTAGCATCCTTGTCTATTATAATTTACAATCTATTCTAAAATGTCATTTTTCATATCAACTGCGTACTGATGCATCCTTAGGATCTCTTCACAAGGGCCCCAAATTTAGCTTCCCTCATATCTCTAATGCATCCACTGGCTTCAGCTCTGCATACAGATAGGCTGATTAAGTTCTATTGATTTTAGTGGAATTGATGCATCCAATCTGTGGACTTTCATCTGCTATTTTTCATCAACACCTCTTGGTTCCCAGTCTCTGGTCATCCTTAAACAATCTTTATGGTCCTTAGTATGAGAGTTAGTTCTCAGAATCAGAATCAGGTAAACAAGGTAAGAACAAATTTGACCTTTATAAATCAAAGGACAGATGCGAGTGGCTGCTCAAAAGAGAAGGCCAAATCATCCATTTCATAGGGTAATAAGGATAACAAAATGCAAGAGAGTCTGAATGCATTTAGAAATAGAGTTAGCCCTTGAATCACAGCATTTGCTGAACTTATTATAATTATCTTCGATAAGTATTTATTATCCTAAGCTTTTGGACTTTCTTGTGAGTGGTTGTAGTTCTACTTAATAGATAGGACATAGCTACATTAATAGGTTTGTATCCAATAGAAGAGAATATTGGTAGCTCAGGGTCGAACTGTGGGGTGCTTGATGCTCTCTGAACTTTGTTGATTTCTTGCAGATATTTCGTTACCCAAATTAGGTAACATCTTCAGTGCCTTCAGCAAAAAACAACCAAGCTCAGAGAGCACCAAGGTCCCCATAGATCTGTATCCAGATAGTACATCCATCATAAGCTGTGATTGTATATAAAGGATAACACATGCATCATTTCATTCTGCAAAGAGTAAAACATTGTACTTGTATCGTGTCATCTGACACAAGTGCATTACTTACACCATTTATGTCACATCCTCATTTTCCCCTCTGTGTAGATGCCCATGCTTATATTCTAGCAATGCATCGTGGAACAGAATGGAGTATTTGGATTATATCATGGCTGATCAACTGCAATCCTTCGTTATGATCAACTGGCAATAGGTCAAATCAAGAAGGGCATTAATATTTGTGCTTTTGCAATCTCTGGATTACTGCATCCTTCATCCATATTTTTTTTTTCCTTAGTCTATTCTGCCTAAATTAGTGTTAACCTATGCAAATAATTAGGACTCCCTAAACCAAGAAGAGCTTGCAAATGTTGCCTGTTTTTTAAATTTTTCCAAAAGTACTTTTATCTATTCAGAAAATGTCTGTTAAGAGGAAAATAAGAGCACAGTTAGAAGACAGGTGGCAGCCATTGTCTGCTTACAAATGTGAAAATTATCGTTTGAAAACATCCAGTTAAACCCCAAATGAACCTAAAGCTTAATGGTTGTTTGTCTTTGGTCTCTTTGAGGTCAAAGGTATGCCCTGAGTTTGTTAGCTGGATAAATGTAAATTAAGAAAAGAAGGTCAATAGGTCTTTTTAATGGACAAAAAAGAGAAACTTTAACTAAATACTTTTTTCAGAATTCTTATATGGTTATGCTAACTTACAATTTTAATATAAGTTAACTGTTGCAATAGTTGAATAAGCTGGAGATGTCATTCTAGTCTTTTAAAACTGTCCATTCTCTTTTTTTACTGCCCACTCCATTTTCCCTGCCAAGGACCAGAGGTCCAGCTAATTTTTTTCAATTGTATCCTCTCCATTTTCAAATGTTTCCATCATTATTCCCTCAGATTCTCTAGATCAGTGATTCCCAAAGTGGGTGGTACCACCTCTTAGGGGGCAGTGGGATGCCTTAGGGGGGCGTTAAAAGGCAAAGGGGCTGGCAGGAGGCCGATAAGAGGCAAGTGGGGGCACTGGAGGTTTTTCCCCCTCAGCGGCCAGCAGTGGGAGGAAGGTAAAGTTACAGTCGTGGGACAATGAAAGAGGTGGTCGTGGGGGAAGAAATGGGGAAATTAAGGGCCGGAGCCTCTGAAAGGCGAAACGGGGTGATGCTGGATTAGCCCATGCCTTTGACAGATTAGGCCATGCCTAATAGGTAAATAGGTTAAGGAAGGGAAAGAGAAAGAGGGAATGAGAGAAAAAGAGAGAGAGAGAGAAAAGAGAGGGAAAGAGAGAGAGAGAAAGAGAGAAAAAGGAGAAAGGGAAAGAGAGAAAGAGAAAGAGAGAGGGAAAGAGAGAGAGAGAAAAGAAAGAGAGAGAGAGGAAAAGAGAGAGAGGGAATGAGAGAAAGAGAAAGAAAGAGAGAGAAAAAAGAAAGAGGGAAAGAGAGGAAAAGAAAGAGAGAGAAAAGAAAGAGAGGGGAAGAGAGAGAGAGAAAGGAGAGAGAGGGAAAGAGAGAAAGAGAGAAAAAAGAAAGAGAGAGAGGGGAAAGAGAGATGGAAAGAAAGAAAGAGAAAAAGAAAGAGAAAGAAAGGGAAAGAGAGAGAAAGAGAGCAGGAACTGACAAGAAAGTAAAGAAAGAAAAAGGGAGAGAGAAAGGAAGAGAAAGCAAGAAAAGGGATACACAAAGAAAAAGCGGGGTGGAAGGAAGGGACAGAAAGAAAGACAGAGAGAGAGGGAAAGAGAGAGAGAGAGAAAGAGAGAGGGAATGAGAGAAAGGAAGGGAGGGAGGAGAAAGTGAATGGGATATGTAGGGAGGGAGGGGGAGAGAGAGAAAGAGACAGGGAAAGAGAGAGAAAGAGAAGGAAGAGACAAGAAAGAAAAGACGGAAAGGGGGAAGAAAAAGGGAGAGAGAAAGTAAAAAAAAGGATAGATAAAGAGGGGGGATGGAAGGAAGGGACAGAAAGAAAGAGAAAGGAAAGGAAGAAAGGGAGGAAGGACAGAGAAAATGAATGAGATATCTAGTCCAACACCTGCTCCAGCAGTGCTAGAAGGGAGTGTGTGTGTGTGTGTGTGTTTGTGTGTGTGTGTGTGTGTTTGTGTGTGTGCATAGCTGTCAAAACTCCAAAAACAGATCAAGTAGCTCTGGGGAGGTCAGTCATAAATTAGAACACTTACAAAGTAACTGGCCATTAAGCGAGGACCACTTATATTTGGTTTGCCAGTCACATGGCCACCTGGCCTTGCCCACAAATTAGGCCACACCCATAGAACCAGTTAAGAAATTTGAATCCCACCCCTGGGTGGGGGGCACTGAGGATGAGTTTGTAGCACCAAGGGGGTGGTGGACTGAAAAAGTTTGGGAACCACTGCTCTTGATCAAGGGTGTCCAACCTTGGCAGCCTCATGGACTTCAACTCCTAGAATTCCCCAGTCATCCATGGCTGGCTGGAGAATTCTGGAAGTTGAACTCCAGAAATCTTAAAGTTGTCAAGGTTGGACATCCCTGATCTGAATAACTTGATTCCTGCCCTCAGTACTTTTGAGCTGCATCTGCTCAAAGAGCCCAGAGACATCCCCTCACAAAAAAAATTAAATTCCCATATTTTAGCTGTTTGGAAAGTAAACAAAACACAAATAGTGTGATGCTTTATCTCTTCATCAGAAGGTGAAATGCATTTATCAAGCTCTCTTAGGAAATTTTAAAGAAGATGATCACCATCCCACTGAGAGTTAGCAAGAAAAGTTGCCTAGCCTGCACATTCCATATTATTCTCTGCATTTGGGGAAGGGAGAGTTAAAAACTATTAGATGAATTAGACCTGTACTATGATCAGTATGATATCTGATTATGGCTTATTGTAAGTTTAAGCACACTAGAACTAATAAGTCTACTTTCTAAAACATTTCAGTCCTATTTCTCCATCAGTTTATGAATGTTTATTAAAAAGACCATATGAACACCTATATTTTCATGTAATATTTTATAATGTGCTCATATAAATTAACCTTCTATATTTCTGAATTACAAGACTGAACGATTATCCCTTGAAGTGTGTAATATTACATGAAGAGCAGGAAGATATCTTTACTTATGAGCATCCCAAAGATTATCATCAAATGACATCTTGCAAAAGGGTAGATGTACATTTCACACTTTAAAAAACTTAAACCCTAAGAAAAAACAGCAGATATTTAACAACAGTGAAATATTTCAAGCTAAGTTCAACGAATTTCCTTTAACAAACTTTCTTCCACTAGGAGAGAATATCTGTAGTTTAGGGTTGAACTGTGGGATCCTTGGTGCTCTCTGAACTTGGTTGTTTGCTTCTAGACATTTCATTATCCAGCTAGGTAACATCATCATCATCCATTAATGAGCTGGGTATTGATTATGTCACCTATTTGGGCAATGAAACATCTGGAAGTAAACAACCAAGCTCAGAGAACATAAAGGACATGTTTTCTTCTCCTTATTAATCAACAAGAAACACCAACCAGTACTGAGGGAATTTTAGGAGGGAGGCAGATGGGAGACAGACTTAGTAGAGATTTGGGGATGAACTATGGAGGCTTATCAACCCTCAATTATTTCTGAGCCTAAGTTCACATTTTCTTTACTAGCTACTGGGGAAAAAAAGATTTGAAGAAAATTCATACAATGTTTTATCCTAAAGGGTTCAGATTCTGCTTTTCTTTTTTTAAACTAGCAGATAAATTAAACAAAGATTAGAAGTCATGTTACAGTATATTTTGAAATTGCTACTTACAATGGTGGGAACCCATAGGGTATAATGGTTAAGGTACTGGGGTTAGCAGCAGAAAGAACCAAATTCTAGTCCTCCCTTGAACATAGAAGCCAGGTGGGTAGCCTTGGGACAGTCCCTGTTTCTCAACCCAGACAGTGACACAAGCTTTTTTCCCCAATTCTTTCATCATACCATACAGTACATTGATAGATTTGCTATGTCAAGTGCAGTGCAAAGAAACCAAACCCTGAAAACAGGCAGGACAAACTCTAAGAAAAAGTACCTGCTACTTGTGATCATGTTTAACAAACCAAGTCACTGTGTTATTCTTTCTGATGTCACCATAAAGGCAAATCCATTGTGCATAAAGCTTTTACGACTAGCCTCTGCTTATGTGTTTTGTAATGGAATTAGAATACCAAAAGAGAACCTTCCAGTTGTCGAACGATGGTAGATGTTTTTCTACCATTTTTCATTTGCAGCCAAATCTTCTAAGGCACTTTATCAGTTTTTAAAAATCTCACTAAAATATGGTTTGGGGGCTGTGGGATGGGAAGGAGTTTGATTGCAGCTGGACAATTAGATTAATGGTTCTTGAACCTTTCCTTTCAGCTCTTTCCCCTGGTGACTTTTTTCATTATTCCCCAGATCTTTTTCCATATCTAAGGCTGAGAAGGATAATTAAAAAGTAAAACAGGAAAGTTGAACAGGCCTTATCTGTGCTATCACTTGACTCCTTTACAGTAAACCTACTGGCCATATTTCACTTTATTAATGGCAGCTAAGAAACTGATGGTGCACCAGATACATGTATTTCATCAAACAGACTGTACCATAAACCTCATGGAAACCATGCATTTTACTTTTAGATATATTTTCATCCATCAGATAATTTACCTTCTATATCCCAATGGATTATCTGCAATGACCTTGTCCTATTTTTTTCTTAACCAAGATTGGTTAATACCATTACAGCTTCTTAGAGAATATATGTTTCTTAAACATGCTTTTTTTCCCCAGCCCCCAAAATACTTTTTGTAAAATAAATAATAATTAGCAAGAACAACACTGAAAAGTGAAAGAGTAATACGTTCTCCCTTTTACAGTACTAAATATAATTTGGGGAGAGAGGATCAACCATGAGTCAGATATTCTAAATATAATACGCTGATTTATCTGCTATTTGTGATACACCAGCATCTCAAAATTCCTCCAAATGTAGCATGCACTTTGTGTTTTTAAACAATCCAAATCTACAACCCAATCCAAAGAAAATGCTGCTGTTTGAAGGAAGTGTCTAATGTGATTTGCTGAAAAGGATTCTAGACACAGTCTATTTCACAGAGTATTAGCCAGCCATATGTGGCAAAAGGGGGAAATTAAAATCCTAAGCAATGTAGTTTTGCAATGATCTGAAGAGAGGGGAAAAAAAGAGCAACTCTATATATCCATTGATTTTTCAAAAGTATGATGACCCGGGGTGTGGCACAAAGGCAACATAATCAAAAGCAAGAAGAGTCCCTTTATTATCTCCAACTTTGCCCCCAATGTCCAGATTACTTTCAGCTGGAGAAAAACTCTCCCCGGAACAGCCTTTAACTGGAGAAAATTCAGTCCAAAACAAGGTACATACAAACTGTAACTAAAAATCCAAACAATTAAAATGGCAGTAATTAACTCGACAAGGCAGGAGAAGGAATTTCAGACTTGAAAGCTTGGCAAAACTCATACAGTTGGAAAGATGCCAGGAACACAGATAAGCCATGATGAGACCAGATAAATTCATGATTTGCTCACAACAGCTTGCTGAGCACAGCTTCCCTTTTTAAACACTGTGTTCCCAGCTACAGCTAATGAAGGGAATCAGGGCCCTTTCCTCCCCTGTAAGCCACACAACTCATGTTGCTCCCTTCTCCGTTCTTCCCTGCGTGCTCTAGGATAAAGAGGGGTGGGCCTGGGTCTTCCTCTGAATTCCCACTCCCTTGCTCTACCTCTCTCCTGCTCTGCCCAGCCAACGGAGCCACACTCCCACTCCCTGTCAGCTGTTCGGCCTCCTCCTCCGAATCAGATTCTGACAGAGGCATAACAAAAAGTGTAGGTCTTAGCAAGAACAGAATGGTTTTATACATCTAAATGCATTCCAAATATATCTCAGTCATGGTTCAGATTGTTCCAATACAGAATGTAAGATTTCTGAAAAGGTCCAACAACAGTTCAAAAGTTCACATGAATTTTCTTATTTGAGACAGTAAAACTAGAGTTGTTGGATGAATACACAGGTACTCCTCGACTTACAACCACATTGAGCCTAGTTGTTAAGTTGCCCCATTTCATGATCTTTCTTGCCACAATTGTTAAGCGAGTCACTGCATTGGTTATCTTAGGTGGTTAAGTGAATCTGACTTCCCCATTGACTTTACCTGTCGGAAGGTTGTAAAATGTGATCCCATAACCTCGGGATATTGCAACCATCATTAACATGAGCCAGTTGTCTGAATTTTGATCATGTGACCATGAGGATAGTGCCATGGTCACAAGAATGAAAAATTGTCATATGTTACTTTTTTCAGTGCTGCTGTGACTTCAATCAGTCCCTAAACAAATGATTACAACTTGAGGAATACCCTTATATACGTGTACCAGTTGCTCAAATTTAATATCTCTTTTTGATCTTGCTCATTAAGCAAAGAATTGCTAAGACTGTAAGGGTGCTTTCCTGGGCCTTTTGCAGTCCTGTGAAGATAGTAGAGGAGAGGATTGGTCATAAACTTCATCACATCACTTCATAACTGGCTGCTAAACGAGGGAGTTGCTAAGTAAGGACTACAATATTTCTATGAGCCATCAGTGTGAAGACTCTCCAAAGTGTCAAAAATGAGGCTGTCATGGTTCCGAGTAATGCTTCCAATCAATTCAAGTTCCTGAGGCTTGGAGAATTTAAGACTTAAAAATACAACCAAAGAAAAGAAAAATAACTCGAAAAATAAGTATAATACTGGAAAGCAACAGAAAAGGGGAATACAGAAGAGAGAAACAGAGGTAGAGAGACAAGGGGGTAAAAAGGGGAGAGAGAAGAAGAGAGGGAAGAAGGAAAGGAAAAGAAGTTACAAAGGACTGGAGCAAGATACAGAGAAACAGGACCTATTTAGAGATAATGGGTGAAAATCTAACTGAAAAAGGGATTCTGTAAAGGTACATAAGATTGTATTGTTATATTAGTAATAGAAATAACTTTAGAAAATTGGAAACAATGTATGATTAAAATGAGGGATAAAATAGTTAGTGTAATTTAGTGAAATGTTTGTGAATAAAATAAGTGAAATAAAATAAATGAGAAAATTGAATTAGGAAGGAACGGGAACATTTTAATTAGTTAATGTTTTATAAAATATAAGTGAAGAGGGGGGGAATTAACTATGGAAAGCTTATAATTGTTCCCATAGAAGTATGATATTTAATTGAAAAGTAATGTTAAAGATGTTAAGACTTTAATGAACATTAATATTAATGATAGAATTTAATTGGAATGGAATGTTGTTTTAATTATATACATTTATAACTTTTTTCTTTTTTTTAAGAATACAGTATGTATTTTAAGAATGTACCAAGCACAATCCGAATGGAAGTTATGTATTATATTGAATGTTACAACTTTAGGGAAAAGATATAAAGGCGTCATACTCCAATCAGTAACTACAGGAGAAATTTTGTTTAATGAGAAAAGATAATAGATAATTGAAACAGAACAGACAAAAATATAAATACAATGATTTGAATTGAGATGAGATAATTAAAATAAAATTGAGAAAATTAAAAGAGGGGAGAGGCTATGCAGAAAATGTAAAATAGTAATAAGATATGGAATAGAATATAAAAATGAGCATGAACCTGAATTTGTGTCTGTACGAAGAAATGTAACCCGGGATTATGCTACTTTCAAAAAAGATGTTTTATTTATATTTTTTTTCTCTTTGTGAAAACTCAAATAAAATTTACAAAAAAAAAAATGAGGCTGTCATGGTTTCAAGTAATGAATCCAACCAATTCAAGTTCCTGAGGCTTTGGTTTCCTCAGAAATCCAGTTTATTGGGTGCATCCTATTGGCAGGGTCAAAGGTAAAACCAACACTGAATAATTTTCGCATTTTTGGTATCATTAAAGAATAGATATTGTCCACCCCTCTTGTGTCACAGGTCACATTAGCCAACCAAGTAGGTGATGAGCTTCCCTCCTGCAATTGTTAGGGCATGCTGATTTGGCCTTGATTCTCAGGAGCCTTATCATTGTTATGTCTGGCATATTGGAGGAAAACTTTCAACATTCCCTAAGTCCCCCCCACTCCATAACTATGGCAACTAAAAAATGAAGCAAGAAAAATATGGCTTCAACTAGAACCATTCTGAGAGTTGACAGTGGCATTGCAGAGGGCAAGTGAACGCTGGCAGGAATAGCTAACACTCAAGAAGATAGGCTCAAGATCCAGATGGATCTTGACAGACTAGAATACTGGGCCATATCTAATTCAATGTAGAGAAAAGTAAAGCACTACATTTAGGCAAGAAAAACCAAAAATACACATATAGACTGCGTGAAACCAGGCTCAATAGCAGTAACTGTGAAAGGGATCTTGGAGTCTTAGTGGACAACCAGCTAAATATGAGCCAGCAGTATGCAGCAGCAGACAAAAAAGCTAATGCAATCCTAAATTGCATTAATAGAGGGATACAATCAAGATCAAGTGAGGTACTAATACCACTCTATAAAGCCTTAGTAAGACCACACCTAGAGTACTGCATCCAGTTTTGTTCACCACATTATAAAAAAGATCTTGAGACTCTAGAAAAAGTACAGAGAAGAGCAACCAGGACGATTAGGGGACTGGAAACTAAAATGAAGAACGGTTGCGGGAACTGGGCATGGCTAGTCTAGTGAAGAAAAGGACCAGGGGAGACATGAAAGGGGTCTTCCAATATTTGAGGGGCTGCCACAGAGAGGAAGGGGTCAAGCTATTTTCTAAAGTGCCTGTAGGCCAGACAAGGAATAATGGATGGAAACTGAACAAGGAGAGATTTAACCTGGAAATAAGAAAAAACTTTCTGACAGTGAGAACAATCAACCAATGGAATAGCTTGCCCTCGGAAGTTGTGGGAGCATCATCACTTGAGACTTTCAAGAAGAGATTGGATTGCCATTTGTCAGAAATGGTGTAGGGTCTCCTGCTTGGGCGGGGGTGTTGGACTAGATGACCTACAAAGTCCCTTCCAACTCTGATTATCTGTTATCTGCGTTTCCTCAGAGTGTTAAAGCAGCTGCATCCTTTGCAGGCACATGCACAGATAGAATAATCCTCCTGCCAGGACTGTGAACAAGCTGAGTACTACCCATGTATCTGAGGATGCAGACTGACAGTTCGAGCCAGCTTTCAATGCAGCCATACAAGCATTTCAAAGGATGCGGTTGATTTTAATACTCGGGAGAGAAGATTTTCATTCCTGTGAATACACTTTGCCGAAGCCCACTTTCAAATGCTTTGTGTGACCCCCCTTATTATAAATCATTTACATAACATTTTAAAGTACAATCGTTTTTACACCTTCTGTTTTTCACGTGTTACTTTTTTTTTAAACAATCCGCAAAAGTTGGTCAAGTAGGTCAACATTATTTCTGCTTTGAAAATGAGATAATGGGGCAAGCAGCAAACAGCTCAGAAAAGATTTTAAGTTTCTTTCTCAGCACGAAGCCTGAGCATTTGTTCTGTTCCCTGGGTTGCCATAAATAAATATTCTGTCTTGGATTTGGGGATTTAGGAGCTGCAGTAATCACTGCTATCTGCAAAATTGGACTTTTGTGCGATGTAATCTCCAGTGCTTCTAATCATTGTAGATTTGCTGTCCATCCTAATAGAGTGTCACATGTTGCAATGTTCATTGTGCAACCAATTTAGACTTTGGCTCATTGTTGACTTCAGCTGTAGAAATTTATCTACTGTTGTTCTATTTCCTCCAATGTGTTGTTAAGTCATTAACTCTGGCTCATTATTAAGCTGCAACAGAGCTGTTGATCTCAGTGACCCAGTTGTGTGATTCAGATCAACAACTCTGTTATGGTTTAATAGTGAGCTAGAAATAATAATAGAAAAAGGTTATTGTACCTTACTTTATACACATTTTGCAAAATTACTGTAAATATTTTAAATATTTATTGACCCTGCACCTGCAGCAAGTACTTGGCATATGTTGATTACATATTGCAATCATCTTACCTTCTCAACTTCTGTTCTTCATATTGGACAGGATACAGAGATCGTTTTTTTATGAGCATAGAACATACCAATCATAATTGGTACACATTTTTTGTGTTCAACCAATCATACCTTTTTCTCAAATATCTATTCTAGTCCATTCATTTACTTCAAATATATATAAAAAAACTTTATTAAGAGAAGTGATCTACTGCCTTTCCTATTTTGGAAATATTTGATTCTTTTCTTGGTCTTCATATTTATGAGAGCTGTTTTCTCTTAAGGTGGCAAGCAAGGTTTTTGGTTTTTTTTTTAAAGTAAGATTTTGCTTAAAACAAATCTTTCTGACTGTGAGAACAATCAACCAATGGAACAGTGTTCCAGTGATGTGTGTTGTTTTCTTTCCATTTAAGTGGAAACAATTACCTTCTTCCATTTTCTTCTATTTTCTCCCCCAAAATACTTCTTAAATTAGCCAACAACTCTGGGATTTTCAAGTGATTTCCCATTCAAGCGCTAAGTCTAACCATGCTTAGCCTTTCCGAGGTGAGTTGTGGTACTGCCTACCTAATAGATTTTGCTTTCTAGACCAGGGACTCCCAACCGTGGCAACTTTAAGACCTGTGGACTTTAACTTTCACAATTCCCAGATAGCATGAAGTCCACAGGTATTTTTTCAAGTTTTATTAGATTTTTATTTTTAAGTATACATCAATATCAATTCATGAATAGTGCGGTCCCTGAGTACAATTCATTTTGATACAAACATCAATAATGATAATCATTATCTATCTATATCTATATTATCTATCTATCTATCTATCTATCTATCTATCTATCTATCTATCTAGGTGTGTGTGTGTGTGTGTGTGTGTGTGTGTGTGTGTGTGCATGTTCCAGCATAACTCTGGAATGCCTCAAGATAACTTACCCTCTGAATACAAATACTGTGGGGGTAAGACAACTTTTGTGTGTGTGTGTGTACCTTAAAATGGATTCTACTGTACAGCACAGTGCATGGCAATGGCTTCACAGTACTCCAGTACTCCACAAGGGGGCTCACTCTCAGCCCTCCAAGGAAATGTCAGGTGATTGGCCAAGTGCAATTAAAGAAATGAAACACCAGTGTAGTCAAGAAACTCCAGAGGAGAGGAATGGAAGACTTGAGACACTGTGTGAGAGACAGTACAATAGCATGAGTCCCGACTACAGGATTTTCCTGTCTAATACAGGATTGGGATAAATAAATACCCGGGCAATGCTAGGTTATGGCTAGTAGTTGTTATATTAATCAAACTTATATAATCCTAGTATCAATATACATTTTTTATAGAAGTTATTCAATATTTCAATGTTCTATTTTAGTGCCAATATTATAAGCATACATAGTAATACCATCTTTCAACCTCTGATCTTTTCCATCAAATTATTACTTATAAGACATAAAAATTATATCTGCTAATATTCCTCCTATTTCTTATTTCTACCTCTGTTCTCGCTTCTAATCAAGTCACTATTGTTAATCCTAGTATTAGTACATGGTCCTTCATTCTTTGGTTGTTCAAAGTCACAATATGCTATTCAAGTACCGATCTTCCTATTATTTAAACTTGCCTAATAATACCATCTTTCAACCTCCAATCTTTCCATCTAACTATTGCTTCATGTAAAGGTGTGTATTCTTATTTTTACCTCAATTCAAATTTCTAATCAGGCCATCAATATATTAGAAAAAAAGAATACAGACTTCCGGTTTGAGCTTCTTCGGCGACAGACCGAAACCTCATCTCTCCAAGGCTTCAATCCGTGCTTGCTGCTGGAGCGCCCCGAGCTGGCTGGTTTTGGGACTAAGCCACCCCGTAGAGGTGGTGAAGAGGAGGGAGACTGCCTGCAGGGTTGAGGAGAGCCGCATCTCTCCTCCCCAGCTGGCCATTACTCCCTTTCCCAAAGACGGTTGTAGCGGTGGTCAGAAATACCACAAAGAAGAACTCGATTGGAAAAGAATGTGCAGGAGGAAGATAAGAAGAGAAAGTTTTGGTTGACTGGGTCAAACAGCAAAAGCAACAAATAAGGTACCCTGGAATTTAAACTTAACAACATTCTTCCCAAAGAAGATTTTGAAGCTGTGAAGGAGAGAGAGAAGGGAAAGGATTAGGGTTTTTTTTTTCCCTTCGTTATACTGACAGCTAAGAGACTTAAGCAAGAAACTTAAAAAAAAATCCACTTTGACATCAATAGGCATCTAAGCTGAAAATAAAAGTCAAAGGGATAATAAAGATTTCTGGACATTTAAAAGTTTTTAAAAGCTGGAAAGAAGAAAAAAAAAGAATAGAAGGACAGGATCTGGAAAAATGGAGGAGACTGCCTGGAATTAAGGAATGGAACTGTAATTAAAAGGAACTTACAGTGAATTTTTAACAAGATTCCTCAAAGATACATTTTAATGGAAACTTGGTAACAAAATAATAGAACCCCAGGAAGAGAAAGTGGAAAAAAGAAGCAAGTAGAAACAGCCTTGGATTATTTGGATTACTTGGTGATTTTTGGTTTTTGCATCTAGATGACTAAAATTAACTGGGTGGTTGTTTAAATTTTTTTAAAATGGTATCACTCTTAGAAGAACTGAAAACAGAACTTTAAAAATGGAAATAAGACGCACAAGAAGGGAGAAGTTCTTTTGGCTTCGTGTTTCAATTCTTAGAAATGGAGATCTGGAACTACGAGAAGCAACAAAAAACGCTTGCAGAACAAGAAGATTGAGACAAAGAAGAAGCCATCTTTAATGATCAAATAATTTTAAGTGGGGGGAAAAAGAAAAGGGGGGAAAGAGAGTGAAAGGTTTAAGATTAGAAAAAACAACCAAAAAGAAGAAGAACAATTTGAAAGATAAGTATAATATTAGAAAGCAACAGAAGAGGGGATTACAGATGAGAGAGTTAGAAGTAGAGAGGCAAGGGGATAAAAAGGGGAGGGAGAAGAAGAGGGGGAAGAAGGCAAGGAAAAGAAGTTGTAAAAGACAGAAACAAGAAATGGAGAATCAGGGAAAAGTTATAAGGATTGTAACCATAAGTTTGTTTAGAGATAATGGGTGAAAATTTAATTGTAAAAGGGATTCTGCAAAGGTACATAAGATAGCTTTGTTATATTACAAATAGAAATAACTTTAGAAAATATGATGAAGGATAAAATATTTATTGTAATGCAGTGGGATGTTGGTTAATAAATAAATGAATTAAAATGATT
>NW_020769406.1:695463-747719 GCF_900518735.1 Pseudonaja textilis
TTCCTGACAGATAACATTCATTTTGTCATTTGCTACAGACCCTGAGTAATACACATAGCCACCATGGTTGGAAGCTATGCAACACACTAAGCCATGTTTTACCCCCTGGTTTCAGCAAGCAATTCTGTAATAAAACAATGCAATACTGTTTTAAAATATTTAGGGTGATGCACTATGTTGGCCCACTAAAATGACAAAAATACTAACTAGTGTTAGCAGTCCTATCTAGGTTGATAAGAATTTAAAAATGAGCCTGTGCATGGGAGAGATGTAATGTAACATGTTTTGGTATTATGGTATTGCTGTATTTTCCCCAAAATACGACCTACCCTGAAAACAAGCCATAGCCTGTATCTAAAATAAGCTCTACCACAAAATAAGCCCCAGTTAAGCCCTGCCTACCGACTGGCTGTATGAGATGAGGTGAGGCGCAGGCTTAAAAATCAAGCCGGGGGTGGGGTGGGGGAAGGAGCTGCCCATGTGTCCCGCACCCACTTACCTTAGGACCACCACAGCCAGACCTCCTACACCCTGAAACCTGTCATGCTGCTGCCCAACTTCTTCTGCAGCCACTCATGGCCACTCGCAGTAGGATGTTTCTTCCCACTTTAGCTCTGCCCTCAGTCGGGAGTGGGGTGGTTCATGGCGAATGGTAGTTGAAGCCTCAGCAGGAGAGGAGGGTCACTTGGGTAGTAGGTTGAGAATGTGGGCTTAATATGTGAGGTGAGGGTACAGGTTGAGCTTGGCATTTCACTTTCCTGCCTTTTGTAAAACTTAGGCTGCAAGCAACGAAAGCAGAAGCAACGGAGACCTTGGCTTGTTTCTCTCCTCCAAACTCTGCCAGAAATGGGTCTTTGTGAGGCTCGTTACACTAGCGCAGCCTCTTGCAGGATGCTGCACTGCACTTGAGCAGCAGCAATGCTGCAAGGTTCATCTTGCTGGTGCAGTGTGTGGTCTCTCATCAACAAGTCCCATCAGAAAATTTAGCTGAAACTCATGTACATTCATTTATTGTGCAGTATTTTACTTTTCTTCAATGCAGTTGCACAGAAGAATTTTTTTTTTTTTACAATTGGTTTGCTAACATAATTTGAATTGACAATTACCAACCGATGATGCATATGGCATATGACTGTACCACAATTGCTGGCAGGCACCACAGTTGCCACTTCTAAAACTCTGTCTGAAAGACTTGAAGTTTTAATGCCTTATAGTTGGGCTTGAATACTGAAATCTCTAAAGTAAATTTGGGTGGGAATGTCTTGTAGTGAATATGGTGGAACAAACCCATTGAAAATTATATCATCCATTTCTCTCCCTCTCCCTCTCATAAGGGCAAAAAACAAAGACATCTAGGAGCAATATATTCCTGGCTCACTCCATATTTTTGAAGTGGAAAGCCTGGTGCTTCACTACTAAATGATGCCTGTGGAATATGCACCTGTAGAAGTAGTCGAGAAGACTTCTGGCTTTCCCATAGAGTAGCCCAGATTAAGAGGTTGTTCAATCCTATGCTGGATAGAAAAGAGGGGAAGAGAATCAGGGTAGCCTCATCCTAGAATTTGTCAGGATACATCTAATAGGTGACAATCCTATAATCTTAGTCTGGCAAGATTCTGTCTATTGAACTTGATTGGATTTCCCTGTGTTGTCTTTGGGGTTGGGCCTGACAGCATGTTACTAAATCATGAGGGAGTAATAAGAATCTGACCCTAATATCATGTATCTGTGCCACTCAGCTTCAGGTCAGTTTGAAGCACCAAACACGAGCTTTGCTCTATCCTCTTCATGTGAAAGCTTCTACTGTGTGTGTGTAATGGATGTTGAGTAGCCCTTCTCCAGCTAATAGGTCTTTGCTGCTAGAGATGGAGTAGCAAAATGCTCCTTTTGCCAGGCAAGGCCTGGCTGTGATGAGACTGGATCCAAGGAGGAACAATCGTGAAATTCGTAGAGGAGGTGGTGTTGCTATCTTCTACAAAAAGTCCTTACATCTAAAAAATATCCAAGTTACCCAGGAGCTTGCTCTTCCTGAGACCATTATCTGTGAACTATCCTTAAATATCACAATTCGATTCTTACTATGTTACAGAGCACCTGATTATGACATTGAACATGTAAACAAGCTAAATACACTACTAACATGGGCAGCATCCTGCCCATACCCTTTTATCTTTCTTGGTGATTTCAATCTGCCTCATATTGACTGGACCCTAAATGAATGTACAACTGAAACCATACATGCAACCTTTTACAATGCTGTTACAAATCTGGGACTGGAACAGCTAGTATCCAACAACACTAGACTAAACAACTGCCTCGATCTCATCTTCTGCAATAGTTTAAATTTAATTTATGGAATACAAACTAAAGAACCCTTTTCCAGCAGTGACCACAATATGATTGACTTTTGTCTCAACATACGTCCACACAAAAAACACCACAATGTTGTGATCCCCAATTATAATTTCAAAAAAGGCAACTATGATCTTATAAACAACGATCTCTCATCCCTTGATTGGCAATCTCTATTCAATGGATGCAATACTGTTGAAGACCATTACAACATATTTTTACTTGAAGTCAAAAGAGTCATCAAACTATATGTACCAACAACTACTCCCAAAACAAAACAAAAAAACAGATTGCCCATAACAATAAGGAAACTTCAATCCAAAAAGAGATCACTCTGGCGGAAAAACAAATCTGGTCACGTTGCCAATTTCAAAAGCCGATACAAAAATTTATGCCACCAAATAAAGACCGAATGCACCAATTATCATATTAAACAAGAGGAAAACCTTCTAAGCACCAATTCCACCAATGCTTTTTACAATTTTGTAAACAACAAACTAAAAGATTCAAGGTCCATCCCACCCCTGATAGGACCTAATGGTAAAGACTGCAACGACGACACCATTAAAGCCAACATCTTTAACACATTTTTTGGCTCAGTATTTGTAAACAGCAATGGATCATGCCCAGCATTTCCTAGCCGAACCACAGATAACTACAGTGATCTAATACATATCGATTTTACAGAAGACAATGTTGAAAAAGCACTACGCAATCTAAAACCATCCCTATCTATTGGACCGGATGGAATATGTGCCTATCTCTTAAAAAAGTTATCCACTGCCATAGCCGAACCTCTAAGCATAATCTTTGAAAAATCTTTCAGGACCAGTTCCTTGCCTAACCTATGGTCACAAGCCACAGTCATCCCCATCTTCAAAAAGGGAGACCCTTGCCTAGTTGAAAATTACAGACCAATCTCCTTATGCTGCGTCACCTGTAAAGTCATGGAATCAATTATTAACCAATCCATCATCCTCCACTTAGAGACAAACAACCTACTCTCCAATAAACAATTTGGTTTCAGAAAAAAGCTATCCTGTAATCTGCAACTCTTACACTGCAAAAACATATGGACTACACAACTTGATCAGGGCAAAACAATAGATGCAATCTACATAGACTTCTGTAAAGCCTTTGATTCAGTGGTACATGACAAACTACTACTAAAAATAAAATCCTATGGTATCTCTGGACAACTGCATAACTGGATAGAAGCATTCCTGTCAAACAGACAACAAATGGTCAAAATTGGGAGCGTCCTATCAAATTCTGTACCTGTCAATAGTGGTGTCCCCCAAGGCAGTGTTCTAGGACCAACTCTCTTCATACTCTACATAAATGACCTCTGTGATCATATTAAGAGCAACTGCGTTCTTTTCGCTGATGATGTAAAGCTGTTCAATACCACAGACAATACTGCTACCCTTCAAGAAGATCTTGACTATGTATCAGAATGGTCAAACAAATGGCAACTTCAAATCTCAACAAATAAATGCTCTGTCTTACATATTGGCAAAAAAAATCCGAAAATAAAATACAAGCTGAATAGTCAAGATCTTGTTGATGATCCAAGCTCTGTAAAGGACCTTGGAATACTCACCTCTAATGATCTAAGTGCTAGTGCCCACTGCAACTACATAGCCAAAAAGGCATTAAGAGTTGTTAACCTAATCTTACGTAGCTTTTTCTCTGGTAATATCACACTACTAACTAGAGCATACAAAACATTTGCTAGACCAATACTCGAATACAGCTCATCAGTCTGGAACCCACATTACGTATCTGATATTAGCACAATTGAGAAAGTCCAGAAATATTTCACAAGAAGAGTTCTCCACTCCTCTACTCGTTGTAGAATACCTTATGCCACCAGACTTGAAATTCTAGAACTAGAAAACCTTGAATTACGCCGTCTTCGGTCTGATTTAAGCATGGTATATAAAATCATACATTGCAATGTCCTACCTGTCAATGAATACTTCAGCTTCAACCATAACAACACAAGAACACACAACAGATACAAACTCAAGGTTAACCGCACCAAGCTTGACTGCAGGAAATACGACTTTAGCAACAGAGTGGTCAATGTCTGGAATACTCTACCCAACTCTGTAGTTTCTTCCCCAAACCCCAAAAACTTTAACCTTAGACTGTCTACTATTGACCTCACCCCTTTCCTAAGAGGTCTGTAGGGGGCGTGCATAAGCGCACCAACGTGCCTACCGTCCCTGTCCTATTGTTTCTTTTATTTTTCTTTTATTTTTCTTATATGTACTCATTTCATGTATTCATAATTATGTATACACTTTTACTTATCTCGTAAACAATTGACAAATAAATAAAATAAAAATAAAATAAATAAAAGTACAGATGGATAACCTGACTAGTTTCCCAAAATAGTACAGAAAGATGAGAGGGAAAGGCTCGTCTCTATGTTTGCTGGATGGTAAGGCAGGGCTGATGCTCAAAGCTTTGCCAATTTAATTCTTGTTAAAGTTGCTTCTAACCTGTGACTTTGCTTTTTTTTTCTGAGTTCCAAAGGATCCCACAGGTGGAAGGGTTAAAGGCCTATCATGCCCTCATGGCCAAGTTTCTAAATTTAAAGCCAGCTAATTAAATTTACATTATTACTAATATAAAACATTGAATAGTGACATGAATAGTAAAAAGTTTCAGTGAAAATTTCTATGCATGCTATACCTACCCTACCTTAAAGTTAATGGACTGATAGCTGAATACAGATACAGTATGCCAATTCAAGCTTTTGCTGTCATTTTTATCTTTATGTATGTGTATCCCACTTTTATTTTACAAATAATGCAAGGCTTTGAAAATATCCAACACACCTTCCTCCTCCTCCTATTTTCCCCACAACAGCCCTTTGAGGTGAGTTGGGCTGAGAGAGAGTGCCTGGCCCAAGGTCATCCAGCTGGCTTTCATGGCTAAGGAGAGACTTGAACTCATGGTCTTCTGCTTTCTAACTTTGTGCCTTAACTGCTAGACCAGACTGGCTTTTTTTTTGCTAGACTACAAACACAGGGAGAAAGGGACCAGCCCAACTAAAACCAACATATAATTAAAGGCAACTGATATAGAAAATACTTAGTGCATAACCCACACTTCGACATTGAGATTCATGCTATATATACTGTTTCTTTACAAATCAGAACTATACCAAAAACATGGATATAGTGCATTGAATGCCCTAATATGCAGCTTTCATTTAGCCACAAAAAAAAATCATTCCTATAAAATCATGCAATTGAATATAACACCAATAAGCTGGGGCAATCCAGTTAAGCCAGAAAGAAACAAAAAAGAAAAGGAAATGCTTTAGTTATAGTTAGGATACTTCATGTTCCATTATCATAAATTGTAACTATAACTTTTAAATAAACATCTTTGAAATATAACTGCATATACTTTAGATAACTGCCTTGGTAATAGCCAATGATTCATGATGGTTTTATTACAATAACAAAATTTGGGCACTTTGGAAACCACATGGACTATAATTGATATAACTCATTTCATATGTACATTACTTTTCCCGACTTACAAAGCAAAAGATCAATTAGGCCAAGGAACAAAGCTGCTATAGTTATCCTAATTAAAAATTTGTTATTTATGGAATTACACAAGGAAATTACATTCATTATCCCATAAACTATGCAACAAACCATTAAATGCAGTAATAAAACCTGTCACACATAGACATGCAAAGCCCGATTATAATACATTTACGTAAATCATTTTGTGCAGTAAATTTGAAGTAGCACTTGTCATTGCTTCTTTGCTCAAACATGGGAGAGCCATTTGTGCATGCTCAAATCTGTCAACATGTCATATTGCGAGTGGAATAGATTTAGACTGGTCTATGATGAATCAAATAGTCTGCACATTTTGCTTCAATATCTGGCCACTTTTTATTTTTATTATACAAATTGCAGATAAGAAATCCAAGAAATGTGAAATTCTCTCTCTCTCTCTCTCCTTCAAAAAACAAAACAAAAACTAAATTGTTTCATCACCTTTTCAAAAGATGTTGATTTATTCCCAATTAAGAATTGATGAAGCAGCATTTGGTAATCTTTCTATCAACACAAGACACATGATTAACTCATAAGTAATCAAGGCATTACAGGAAAATTAGAAGTTGGATTGTCATAGTGTTGATGATCCACACCTGCAATACACATCTGCCAGAATTTAATTTGCAGCATGAAAAAGACTGCCTTGTTCCATGCTTTAACTATTCTACCCATTTGTTCATTTTTATCACTCTAGAGATGAAGAATGGGTTACACTCCAAACAGAATATTATTTTTTCATCCAAAGACTCACTCTTCTAAATAAAAAATCAGATTTATTTCTGAATCTCTCAATTAACTTCTTCCAGAGTTTCCAGCCAGCTAGGTGGGAGAAGATTGATCTTGTTTTCTGTTGGCATTAAAATACCATATGCTCATAATATAAGATATAATAAAGCTATGGAAATTATTTAAAACAAGTAAATTTGGGAATTAAGGACGCAAGGTCCATATATAGATTTAGGTTCTTCTACCATTTTCCTTGCTCTGGATTAAAATTCTATTGAGAAATAAAAGCATATGCTGTGCCTAAATTCAAAATCGCCTGGTAGAGGAGATGGGTGGCATAGAATTTGATAAACAGATAAATAAAAATTCTTCAGTTCAATTTTTTTCTCCTTTAGGACAACCTATGACATGTAAGCAATGGCAAATAAGATTTCATGTTTGCCAAATAAAATATATTTTTTCTCCATGCTGGTGCTTGTTCTCCTTGTCAGCAAGTCACTACCACCATAAACCAACTGGTCTGAGCTGATGATAATATAATTTCCTGTTTTGATCCTGAAATGATATACACTTATACAAAGGAGTATGGACCCACCAAAATCAGTGGAACATTGTGATAAGATTGGATTTACTTTTTTTTCTATTAATTATTGCACGTATCTAGTAACACATTTCATGGTCATATCTTTATGAATCCAGTAGCAAACACTGCAACCAATTTAAATCCTAGGAAAGGAACGATTCAGTATCAAATCCTGCTACATAAGGAAAACAACTCTAATTCTCTACTGCAATTTTGAAACTTCATGTTTGATGTCCATTCCTTTGATCTAACTCAAAGAGACAAAATTGGAGCCTCTATAAAAAGGAAGCATTACTGAGATTTGCGTATTTAGTGTTCAAATCTTTTCAAGGCAGCAAAGCATTAGAAAGATTGGAAGTTCATGAGTCATGAAAGAAACAAAGAGTCCCCAAATACCCTACACCAAAGAAAGCAAAGAAATGTTGCACTTAATTGTGCATTTAGTACTCCTCTGTCCTTCAGGAGTGGTACTTTATTACGAATAAAGGGCAAATCTATTGTCCTCTCCTTGTTTGAGCTGAACTTCATAAGTGAACCCCAGGATGTAAAGCAAACGTTATTGTCCACATTCTCCTTGGCATTCTGTCACATTTGGAAAATGTTCTCCCAACTTGCTTGTCACTAGACATTAAGTTAATTAATTGTCCCAAGGAGTCACTTGAGAAACTGGGATTGTTGTGGAGGACCAAACCAACAGAGCTGTGCAGGTGTGTTGGCACACATGCATGCACTTAAGTAAATTAGAAAGAAAAAAGTGTTCATGTTCAAAAGAAAAGCAATGCAGTTGTATGGCATGTAGGGTATTTACTGTACAGTACATACATTTGATTTCTAATTTCTGATTGACATCATGAGGGCCAGACCGGATTATCAGGACAGGAAAAAGGGCCAAATGTGGCCCGAGGGCCATAAAATGCCCAGGTCTGCATTAAGGAGGTCCAATAGAAGATAATATTTGTAGCTTAGGGTCAAACAGCTCTCTGTGTTTGGTTGTTGTCTTGCAAACATTTCATTATCCAGCTATTGGCTTACTAACATTTAAACTTTTATACCTCTTCATATTGCTTCCCAGAATTCTCTAAGTGGTTTACAGCATATTGTCTCCAACAATCTGGGTCCTCATTTTACTGACCTCAGAAGGATGTAAGGCTGAGTCAACTCCTTCAGTCAGGATCGAACTCCTAGCTGTGGGCAGAGCTAGCCTGCAATACTGCAGACTACCCAGCGGTTTGAGCCCTAGCACTGCATGGTAGGACATTCCTTCAGTTGCCTCAGCATGTTCTGTGCAAATAGATAGATAGCTACTACTTTAGTGGGGAGATGAACTGGCGCTTTGTGCAGACAGTTAGAATTCTGCTGGCGCTGAACCTTCCTGGTTGCAATGCTTGTTTGTGAGGTAGCTTCAGTAGAGGGAGAAGACCTTGGATGATACTGCAGAAAGAGGGTTGTCTTTCTTTCTGGTGTGGAACTAGCTCGCCCTCTTGTGGTGTATCTTGGGAAGCATGTAGCAAAGCAGAGGTAGTAAATTGACACCCAAGCTACTACTTCGCTTTAGCATTGTAATCTCCTGGCTATTGTGATATCTCTAAACAAATAAATTATCTAACCACATAATATCATCAATGCTAGAAGGGAATGGGGTTTGTTTATATACAAGTGGCTTGCCTCGGCAGTGGAACTGTTTTTAATGGGTCCTTGATTAGGTCATTTCAAACACATTAAGAAGTATGCCTTACATGGAAAATGTTTCAGAAAAAAATGGATTTGCACTCCTCACAGTCATAATTATTCAAAGTTCATTACAGCCGCCCCTCTTTTAAAGCTTTTGTGCCATCCCGGAGGGCAAAAATATACAGCTGCTGGAAGAGAGGCACATTAATTGAAATTAATTAACTTTCTTAAGGCAGCCTTTAGTCCTACTCTTGTGGAAGTCTGAAAAAAAAAAAGACAGGCTACGTTAAATAAAGACCAGCAAAGAACGGTGTGCTTATGCAAAATCTGACAGAGTTTCTTTCCTCCAAACCACTATTGAAGAGTATATGGCCCTAAGAAATTCTACACACAACAATCTCTATTTGGCGGAAATTAAAAACTCATCCTGAAAGGGATTACCTGAGAAAATGGACATGAAAGATGAAATCCCTAACCAAATGTGACCTACGTTAACAAAACAAATAGGATTTATGATGTAGAAGAAGCAAATTGAGCAGACCTTACACGGAAGCAATAAAGTGGAAAGGAATGTATCTTTTTTTAATTTTTATTTATTTATTTATTTATTTATTCGATGCAGTTCCCACACTGACTATAATAGAGAGACTTGGTGCTTAGAAGGAGGACTGAAGAGAGGATTTTGCAACTCAGCTGCAACAGTAGCAGCTACCATAACTAGAATTTATTCTGATGTTTACGAATCCTAAAATATTGCAACCCTAGGCAAAACTTATTAAGCAATTATTTTTTTACCTAAAAGTCTATGGAATTACTTTAATTTCCTTTCTAGATTGTGCTTAGTGCCATTCTGTCTTTATTTCTCTCTCTAAGTGCTGGTTTTGAAAACCTGTTCGTGACCAAGACCTTCTTGGCATTTCCCCCCCTCCTTTAGTTACTCTTATTTCACATTTTTTTTAATGCAATGGGTTCCCCAGAAACATTTCCCCAAGGGCTTGATTGAAATCAGAAAATCTTATTCATAGCTCTAGAAATTAAGCAACTGGTAATATTTTTTGGATTGAATTTTGAATAGCTCGTACCACACTAGACATCTTGAATCACAACATTTGATCAAGTTTACTTAGGTTTTGTTCAGGGGTGAGATCGGACCGGCATAACAACTGGTTCAGGGAGCGTACAAATGCAGGTCAAACACACGCTGCATGTGCTTGTGTGCTACCAGCTCCGGAAAGCATTTACCGTCTCCAACTGACGAGTGGCACTCAGTTGTGCCATGCAAAGCAGCTGAGGAGGAAAACACAGCCACTAAAGGACAGCCTCGAACCCGGGCGGGTGGGAGGGCCAAACAGCAGACCAAAACTTCATCCCAGCAAACTGGTTCGGTGTCAGCTGCTCTTTGGAGCTACTGGTTCTATAGAACTGGACCAAACCGGTAGGATACCACCCGTGTTTTTGGTGGATTATACCTGTATTGAATGCCATGTTATATCGAACAGCATTCGGCAAGCTAAACATAATTTTCAAGAACAACTTCCCTGAAAAAATTTCAATCGGTGTACGCTACCTGCTCTAACATATGCTGGTGAATCATGTACATAACCTCACAACTGATAAAAACTATGAGTGGCACAAAGAGCCATGGAAAGATATACACTTGGCATTACAAGGCTAGCTAGAAAGACCTGCACATGGAGAACAAAACAAAAGTATACAATATCATCAGGAGAGTAAAACAACTTGGCAAGTTTAAGACTTGTGGACTTCAACTCCCAGAATTCCTGAGCTAACATGACTGGAGGAGGAATTCTGGGAGTTGAAGTCCACAAGTCTTAAAACTGTCAAGTTTGAAGATTCCTGGAGTATAAGAATTGAAATGGAAATAGGCTGGTCACATAGCCGGAAGAACCAATGGCAGGTGGACCAAGGTAGTCCTAGAATGGATCCCACTCAGTGGTGGTATTCTGTTCGTTGGGCCCGGTTTGGCTGAGCTGGTAGCGGTGATGAACAGCGGAGACCGAATCAGTTCTCTCTGCTGCTCTGCTGTTGGGCTCACCCACCCACCTGGTCTCTCATGCTCACCTTTATCCTATGCTTTTGAAGTGCAGCTGCTTTGCGCGGCATAGCAGAGTGACATGCAGCAGCTGATGAAGTGCCCGGGAGAGTGCAGGTTTGCAGGAGGTGAGTTGGAAAGCCTCTGCACCTGCATAAAGCACGCATTTGGCGTGCATGAGCATGCAAAGTATGAGCACGCACACAAAATGCGCCCACTAAGCCACACCCATCGAACCGGTGATAAAACTTTTTGAATCTCCCCACTGATCCCTCTTGATAAAAAGCTTCCCTAAAAGAAATCTAAGAGAAGATGACATTAGCAATTATTGTGGGCCCACTTGGCAAAAGAAAGCTCAGTATCACATTGGTTGGAAACACGCGGAAGAGGCCTTCATCCTGTAGTGGACAGACAATGGCTTAAATGATGGTGATGATGAAGACACCTGTATTCTATAAATTCTATAAATTTTTCCTCAAACAAGGACTCCATATTCTGCCAAGGGTTTCAGATTTTATGTACAATTATAACTTGTACGCGACAGAAATTTGTCAGGATATCTCTAAAAGGTAATTAAGGATAGATCATGGATGTGCTGTGTTTTTGACTGGTACGTAAATATGTGAAACTTTGGGGAAGGATTATGCATCAGGCAGAAATGTACTTGGGTCACTTCTACAAAGTTATTGCAAAAATTTACAAAATAAACTAGACAATTCAATTCAACCACAGGCTTCGAGGACATCCAATCTAGCATGGAAAGTCAGTATAAACTAGTGAAAATGTAACATCTTACCTCTCATATTCAGCTAAAAGATTTATGTTTTTTTAAAAAAAATAATGTTACACAGGTAGTCCTTGACTTATGATCACAGTTGAGCCGAAAATTTCAGTTGCTAAGGAAGACAGTTGTCAAGTGAGTTTTGCCTCTATTTTACAACCTTGCTTGCCACAGTTAAGTGAATCCCTGCAGTTGTTAGTAACATGGTCATTAAGTGAATCTGGCTTCCCCATTGACTTTGCTTGTCAGAAGGTTGCAAAAGGGAATCACATAACCCTGGGACACTGCAACCACCATACATATATGATAGTTGCTAAGCATCCCAATGTTGATCATATGACCACAGGAGTGTACAATGATCATAAGTGTAACAAACAGTTAATAAGTCACTTTTTCTATACCGTTGCAACTTCAAATGGTCACTAATACTGCACGAGTCAAAAAGAGGGCTGTGAAAATATTTACAGACCCCTGACATCCCAGACATAAACTGTTTCAACTCCTTCCCTCAAAATGATGCTACAGAGCACTGCACACCAGAACAACTAGACACAAGGACAGTTTTTTTCCTGAACACCATCACTCTGCTAAACAAATAATTCCCTCAACACTGTCCAACTATTTACAAAGTCTGCACTACTACTACTGTTAATCTTCTCACCACTCCTTATCGCCCATCCCCTCCCACTTGTGACTGTATGACTGTAACTTTGTTGCTTGTATCCTTACGATTTATATTGACTGTTTCCTAGTATGATTTGATTGTTGATTGTACCCTATGACTATCATTAAGTGTTGTATCTTATGATTCTTGACTCTTGACAAATGTATCTTTTCTTTTATGTATACTGAGAGTATTTGCACCAAGAAAAAATTCTTGTGTGTCCAAACATACTTGGCCAATAAAGAATTCTATTCTATTCTATTCTAAACCTTTAAGTCAATGATTACCTGTACAGAACGTTGCATGCTTGTATTGTGCTTTAAGGTATTGCTTCATTCCAGGCCATTCAAACAATTTAATTCAAGGCAAAGCCTTAATTCAGAAAACTGCTAGTCAATCTTGCTACCCAGAGTTGAAGTACTAATGGGGCAAGCCAACACTGCTTTATCTGTTGGACATCAGCCTCTGAGCATGCAAAGATGCCCCTTTTAGCACCTACACTTCTGAAACTTCAAAGGAAAATGCTGTTTTGGTCAGTGCTTCAACTCCAAGGGGTATTTCAGTCAAAGCTTTGTCAAATCAAACTTTTTGAGTCTCTGTCCAGCTCTGCAATTGTATATAAATGAATAATTGCATGAGGATTCCTTTGGTGAAGTTTTTTTTTTTATCAATGTGCCTATACTCTCATATACATTAAAAGCAATATTGCTGCATGGACGTAACTTGAAGTCACTTTTTCTGGGTGAAACATTTTAGAAAGCAGATCATACAACAACAGGTTGTATAGCTGCTTTATAGGCAACTAAGAAAAGATTTTTAAAATCCCATCTACCTTTTTGAAGAACTTGGCAAGATTGCAAGAACATTGGTTTTGAATATAATCCTATTAAACATTTAAAACTGTCACCAAGTCAGGAAAAACACGAGAATTGGACCCTAAAATTACAAATTAATGCTGTCATAATATTTCCTGCAACTTATTATTTCACAATGTGTTCATCTGTTTCTTATCATCCAGCCACACTGACAGAGCTATTAATCTTGGCTACAGAGAAAACAAGCCAATTAAAATATTAGCTTCTTTCTTAAGCCCTTTGGAAGATTTAAGCTCTGTCATTTCACACAGAAAAGGAAAGCAATTTAACCTTACTAGCATTCACTCCTACTAGTAGCGAACTGCCTGCATGTAAATCTGCTCGGTAAGTGAAATCAATGCATTTTTAAAAAGGTATTTTACATGCTTTGGGCATGAAGAAAAAGGAGAAAATATAAACCAATCACTCATTTAATGCAGCTTTGTGCACTTGGGAATGACACAAACACATGCACTCATCACCAATTATTAGTTTTAAAAAGGGTGATTGAGCTTTAGCTGAAATGTATTATGGAATTTTTGACAATGTTTTGGATGCTTACTTTAAATCTCACTGTTCTGACCCAAATTATCTTTACTTGCTCTTTATATTTCCCACTGTAATCAGTATGAACTATCAAGATTATGTTTGGGACTGGAGTTTTTATTATGCCAGGTATGCCCCTAAATACTGAAAACTGTTCTTTATAAAAACCATCTCCATTATATTTGGGCAGTTGCAATGGAGACTCTATTCATTCTTTAATTTATCCCTTTTATCCACCCATCCATCAGCTCCTAAGTCCTTTATTTTCTGCTCCATTATTTCTCAATAAAGTCTTATTCAGTTTAGCATACAGTCTCTCAGGCCAGCTGTATCAGATAAATTTAAGAATGCATTAAATCTACAATCTATATTTGAAACATCCATTATATTGAAATGATGATGCTATCACAAGGTTTTACTGATTATTTGTTTTTAAAGGTGCCATTATGAGCCATGGTGACACAGTGGTTAGAATGCAGTACTGCAGGCTACTTCTGCTGCCTGTTTGCTGCCAGCAGTTCGGCAGTTAGATTCTTACCGGCCCAAGGTTGACTCAGCCTTCCATCCTTCCGAGGTTGGTAAAATGACAACACAGATTGTGGTTGGGGCAATATTCTGACTCTGTAAACCACTTAAAGAGGGCTGTAAAGCACTGTGAAATGGTACTTAAGTCTAAGTGCTATTGCTATTGCTATTTTTCTAAAGAAACAGCCAATTCCTTATTTTAGTTTAGTTTCCTCCTAATATCCAAATATTAGTAACCCTTGTTCTGTCTGCACATTAGTTAGCTCTCCTAGGTCTATGATTTGGTGTTGAAAGTTTAGCTGTGGTTAGAAACCTACTAATGACCTATCCAAATATAGCTGAAGGTGCTGGTCTTGAATCATCTCTACTTGTTGGTAGACCAATGCAGTGGCGGGATTCAATTTTTTTTACTATCAGATCTGTGGGCATGGCTTGGGGGGTGTGGCTTGATGGCCATGGTAGGGGAAGGGTACTGCAAAATCTCCATTCCCTCCCCCCCCCCACTAATGTGATTTCCAGCTCCATTCTCCTGTGCAGGGCAACAAAAGAAGACCCAGCCAACCAGCTGGGACTTGGGAGGAAGAGAATAGATGGGGGCAGGGCCAGTCAGAGGTGGCATTTGCCAGTTCTCTGAACTGCTCAAAATTTCCACTACCGGTTCTCCAGAACTGGTCAGAACCTGCTGAATACCACCTCTGGTCCAATGGGAGGACACAATCCAGATCCATTAAAGAATATATCTAAGACTCAGGAAGCATACCTACCCTATCACAATTGCTGTTCTATGGAATAATTTGCCTTCAGAGGTTGTAGTACCCTTAATCAGAGTTTTCCTTCCCTCCTATGTTAAATAACATCAAAATACCTCAAACATACTCATAAAATCACCACCAACAATAATCAAAGCAACAAAAACCAAAACTGAATACACAGTGGATTTTCAATAGTTTTTTCTGTGAACTACAACTGGTTGCATTCTTGGCCAACATAGGGCAAGATTCAACTACCATTTAACATGCTTGTGTTCATATTATCATAAATTTATGCTAATAAGCAGAAATTAGGTGGCTTTTATTACAAGTGACACCACTTTTTTTAAAAAAAATTACTTCTGCCTGCAAAGTTAGTTTTTATGTGTTGGCTAAAACAACTTCTAATTATTATTATGCTGCTGATCTTTGATTACCAAGTTTTTGCAGGGAGGTTCTGAGAAAGAATTCAGTGAGAAAACGTCTTCACACAAAACTGCAGCTGCTTCATAGTTTAAATTTCACAAGAAAAACATTATATTGTAGAGATAAGCAATTAAGCTAGATGCAGAAAAAGGAAAGGAAAGCTCTACTAACCCTTGCTTTTCATTCCTGCTTTCTACACATTTTTCATGAAAAGTTGAAAGCCCTCAGGAAGCTTTAGAGCAGTAAAAAAGTTGCTCATTTCTATTTTAAGTTGAATGTATAAACATAGACCACAAATTTCTAGAAGGTACTAGTATTCAGGGAATAGTAAGCTTTCAAACGTACTGAACTGTGACTAGAACATGCATTGAACAATAGATGACATCAAGGTCTCTTGCCAATAAATGGAGATCATAATCCTAGTAGCAAAATACTTAATTGACACTAATACAACATTCTCTTCCTTTGGACTATTTTTTTTTATTTTATTTTTATTTGTCAATTGCTTACAAGATAATAGGTATAAGTAAAAACATAGTTATGAATACATGGATACATATAAGAAAAATATATATAAAAGAAATTGTTTCTTTTATATATATTTTTCTTATATGTATCCATGTATTCATAACTATGTTTTTACTTATACCTATTATCTTGTAAGCAATTGACAAATAAAAAAAAAAAATAGGGACAGTAGGCATGTTGGTGTGCTTATGCACGCCCCCTACAGACCTCTTAGGAAAGGGGTGAGGTCAATAGTAGACAGTCTAAGGTTAAAGTTTTGGGGGTTTGGGGAAAAAAACCACAGAGTCAGGAAGAATATTTCAGACATTGACCACTCTATTACTGAAGTCGTATTTCCTGCAATTAAGTTTGGTGCGATTAATCTTGAGTTTGTATCTATTGCTTGCTCTTGTGTTGTTATGGTTGAAGCTGAAGTATTCATTGACAGGTAGGACATTGCAATGTATGATTTTATATACCATACTTAGATCGGACCAAAGGCGGCATAGTTCTAGGTTCTCTAGGTCTAGAATTTCGAGTCTGGTGGCATAAGGTATTCTGCAATGAGTAGAGGAGTAGAGAACTCTTCTTGTGAAATATTTCTGGACTTTCTCAACTGTGTTAATATCAGATACGTAATGTGGGTTCCAGACTGATGATCTATATTTGAGTATTGGTCTAGCGAATGTTTTGTATGCTCTAGTTATTAGTGTAATATTATCAGAGAAAAAGCTACGTAAGATTTGATTAACAACTCTCAACACCTTTTTGGCTATGTAGTTACAGTGGGCTCTAGCACTTAGGTCATTTGAGATGAATACTCCAAGATTCTTGACAGAGTTTGGATCATCAACAAGGTCTTGACTATTCAACCTGTATTTTATTTTCTGATTTTTTTTGCCAATATGTAGGGCAGAGCATTTATTTGTTGAGATTTGAAGTTGCCATTTGTTTGACCATTCTGATACATAGTCAAGGTCTTTTTGAAGGGTAGCAGTATTGTCTGTGGTATTGAATAGCTTTACATCATCAGCGAAGAGAACGCAGTTGCTCTTGATATGATCACAGAGGTCACATATGTAGAGTATGAAAAAAAATGGTCCTAGAACATTGCCTTGGGGACACCATTGTTGACAGGTACAGAATTTGATAGGACGCTCCCAATTTTAACCATTTGTTGTCTGCTTGACAGGAATGCTTCTATCCAGTTATGCAGGTGTCCAGAGATACTGTAAGTCCTCTTTGTCAAAGATGATAGTATGTTTTTGATTGGGAGCCATCCATAAACGGTTACAAAAAGGATGGTTATGTTCATGTTTTAAATAAATAAAAAATAAATGTCATAGTTTTTATGAAAGTAAAAAAGCAAAGGTTTTCCTGTCATGTCCAACATGAAAATGGTGCTCATCTCAGTTTTGTAGCTGAGAGAGCCAGCGTTGTCTGAAGACAATTTCTGCGATCATGTGGCCAGCATGGCTATATGCCAAATGTGCAGGGAATGCTGTTATTTTCCCACCAAAGTGGTACCTATTTGTCTACTCACATTTGCATGCTTTCAAACTACTGGGGGAGCAGGAGCTGAGGCAACAATGGGAGCTCATCCCATTGTGTGAAGTTCAGGTCTCAAACCCGGGCTGTCAGGTCTCCATCTTGGACCCCTTCATGAAAGTAGTGCATACATATTCATAATTACAAGTTTGTGTATTCATGAGACGTGGGATGACATAACAATGAAGGAATAGGCCATGGTTGGCCATTCTCTCCCACACAATTGTCTGTTTTTCTATTCTCTCCCTCTCCCCCCCTCCCTCCCCCCTCTCTCTCACACACAGAGTGACCTAGGTAGTGATGAAATAACTGGCCATATCCAGCATTGAATAATCAGCAATTTCCATAGTTTCAATTCACCACATAGGTGGAAAAATAATTTGATTTCACTTCTTATCACCAACAATCAAATCTATTTATGCAGGCACATTAATTTCAGGTTCTGCTTGATGTATGATAAATGGTCTAAATGTTGTATCATTCAGTGCCCAGAAGAAAGAGAAAAAAAGAAAACACTCCTGTCATATTTAAGAAAATATCATTTTTATAGAACCACTACTAGTTATTAAACATTCTGCTCTAGGAGGAAATAAAATTAAACTAGTGTTTGAGTCTAGAATCACTCCTATAAACAGGCATATGAATGGCTTTTATCCTTCTATTATTCATATTTCACTTTGGCACAGGGTGGGACAGAGGAGATTCTCTGGGAATAATTAATAGTGTATCTTGCTAATATTTTGACTGCTGTTGAGGAGAGTTCTTAACCACATCTTGAAAGTGATAGCAATAGCATTTAGACATATATACCACTTGAGTCAGAATTGAATTCCTGGCAGTCAGCCAGGAGTCAGCCTGCAATACTGCATTCAGATATTGTTTAAAAGCAGATGTCAGCATGTGGTTATACTCACAAAATTTTCTATAACAACTTGCTTGGGAAATTTGGTTTATTGATACTTTTAATTATGCATTAATAAGAGTTTTTTCCTATTAATGACACTAAAAAAATCTACTACATATATTTGCAGATATCCTATGAATGGTTATAGGATTTTAATGATATACATACAAGGCACAGTCATTCTAAGACAATTCTCATGCACAATTAAATGGATAGTTGCAATTTTTAGTCCTAAGCTAAGGAATGCAATTGTGTTTATATCTGTGAATAATACTATTTCTATTTACTCTCCATTTGGTTTTTTTTAACCCCTAAACCTGAATACCAGCCATATTATTTAAATTTAAATTAGGTGCAGCAGTTTGGATACAATATTCAATATTCTCTATCAAAGAACCTGCTTCACTTGGTGATATAGATAATTAATAATGGGGATTTTGCAGTAACCTTCCCCTGAAGTGGGGTGGGAATGGAGATTTTACAGTATCCTTCCTCTGTCACGCAAACACCTACCAAACCATGCCCACAGAACTGGTAGTAAAAGTTTTTGAATCCTACCACTGGTCTAGTGGTTAAAGCACTAGGCTAGAAACTAGGAGATGGTGAGTTCTAGTCTCACTTTAGGCATGAAAACCAGCTGGGTGACTCTTTCTCAATCCACCCCATCTCACAGCATTATTGTTGTGGGGGAAAATAGGAGGAGGAAGGAGTATTAGGTATGCTTACCACCTTGAGCTATTCATAAAAATAATAAAGATGGGATAAAAAAAATCTAAAAAATTGTCATAGGTGTTACTTAGCAATATGAGAGCTTCACCAACACACAGATAATAACAGTTCAAAAATGCCAATTAAATGTGTGACTACAAAGATTCCTGCAATTGGTTTCTACATGATTGCGGTCAAATATGCCATCTATCAAGAAATGGATGCAAATTTTCATTTCACAAAGGCTGTCCACACATTATGGATACCAAATTTGTCAAAAAGCAATTTATAACCAGAGGCTCCAATGCATGCAAGCTATCCTTATTATAGGGAGATGAATGTCTATGTTGACTTCAGCGTGACTTAGTGTTTAACTCTTAGTCAAGCAAAAGAGCATCTCATTTTTGTTTTGAAATAAGGATAAACATTGCTTTTGAGAACGCTGATGTCTTCAACTAATCAGAACTTTTCCATTTGATCACTCCTAGCACCTGCAAATCTAAGCAATTTCCTGATATGCTTATTTTATGCTTTGAAAAAAATTCCCCTTGTGCTGCTTCTGATTAGTGTTTAAGATAAAGTTGATCTCTGAACATACCAGACAGCAGTTGGAGGTTAAGACGGTTCTTCAAGAATATATTCAGGAAAAAACATCCTCAGTAAAAATAAACAAACAATCTTTCCATCCTTTAAGGCTTCATCCACAGAACACTTAAAAATATTTTTTCTGAGGAGAAATGTGCAAGATATAATTTTACACCCTGGTGACTGCCATTTGACATTCAGCATTTTACTTTAGAGTATGGACTATTTGTGAAAACTTCAGTTTGGCAGAATAACTATCCTGGATATATTTTCTTAGAGGAAGGTACAATTTATGCTGTTGAACATAGAGATGAGCTCTTTGTAGGTGAAATTCAAAGATGAAAAATATTGGAGAAATAGAGTAACACAAGCAGGATGTCAAATTCAATTTAGGGGAAAAATATAATAAAAGCAACAGTTTTCCTGAGATCTGTGATTCCAACAACTACTTCCATTGACATTTTATAAAAATATGTTTGTTTGTTTTTAAAAATGGTCATTCTGTGGAAGGCAAATGATCTTTTGCATCAAAAGCTGAAGGCCAGATGCAAAATGCAGTTTACTGTTTGAATTTACTTCTGGAATGGCTTTCCTGAGATATAAATGGATTTGGGTATGTATTTAAAATGTTCTTAAATACAACTCAAAAGTATCTGACATTCAGAAAGGTCAGGATTCCAAATACAATAACTGTGGCATAAATTTTATGCATTCATAATGGCTGTTTCTTCATTCAAACAACTGCCTTCAGCTATATGACTTAGAAATTAAGCTACAGGGATATTCAAGAAAGTCATGATGGTGGCCACAACACTATGGCCATGTCCATGTGATACACATTAAAAAAAAAAAAAAACAGGCAGAGCTTATCTTGGATCATTGTGACAGCCACCTTGACTTTTTTTTTTCTAATTCTGCAGACACAACTACTAAGCTTATTATCCTAAATAGAAGTAACAGGACAAGGGAGTAATAATTCATCTAAGAAAAAGGAAAGGGGATAATATTTGAATCCATTGAATTTCATTCAGCAATTATTTATTTCCAACAGAGGGAAAAACGAATCAAAACCCCAACAGTTTTAGTTCAATCTTATGACATTCCTATAACTAATATGGCACATTGCTTAAAACCAGGTTATGACATAATCAACCATTTTTGCAGATCACAGCACACTCAGTCTCTGTCACCTAATGCAATTAAGGAATATGTATGATTAACCTCTCACCAAGACAAAAGCTGAATGAATCATTTTTAAATGATTAGATAAGCATGAGTGGCATTTATATGTGAGGGAGAGGGAGGAAGGGAGAGGGAGAGAGAGAGAGAACATAGAACATAGAACAATCGAGTTGGAAGGGACTTTAGATCTTTTACTCCAACTATTCTGGATTTTCTTTGGGCTTGATAGGATGGATAAAAATGATTGTCGAATACAACAATAACAGAAAGATTAATAGAATTGGAAGGGGTGCCAGAAGTCCTCCAGTTCAACCCCCCCCACCCCAAAACAGATGACCCAATACCTCTTTCAGACAAATGGCTCTCCACACTCTTCTTTAAACCCTCCAGTATTGGACCACCCACAATTTCTGGAGGCAAGCCATTCCACTGGTCAATTGTTCTCACTATCAGTAAGTTTCTCCTTAGTTCTTGGTTGTATCTGTCCTTCCTTCTTGTCCTACTTTCAGGTGCTTTGGAGAATAGGTTGACTTCTCTTGTGGCAGCCCCTCAGATATTGGAACATTGCTATCATGTCACCTCTAGTCCTTCTTTTCACTAGACTAAACATACCCTATTCCTATAACAATTCTTCATATGTTTTAGTGTCTGCTACCCTAATCATCTTTGTTGCTCTTCTCTGCACTCTTTCTAGAGTCTCAACATCATTTTTATATTGTTGTGACCAAAACTGGATGCAATATTCCATGTGTGGTCTAACTAAGCCATCATGAAGTGGTACTAACACTTCACATGATCTTGAATCTATCCTTCTGTTAATGCATCTTCAGACTGCATTGGCTTTTTAGGCAGCTGCTGCACACTGCTAGCTCATATTCAAGCGGTTGTTCATTAGGACTTTGAAGGTCCCTTTCACAGTTACTATTATTGAGCCAGATTTCACCTATTCTATACCTATACATTTGTTTTTTCTTATCTAACTGTAAAACATTAGCTTTCTCACCATTGAATTTCATTTTGTCAGATAGGGCCCAGTGTTCAAGTCTGTTAAGATCCATTTGGAACTTGAGGTTGTCTTCTGGGGTGTTGGCTATTCCTGCCAGCTTGGTGTTGTCAACAAATCTGATGAGTTCCCTTTTATCCTCTCATCTAAGTTGTTTCTGATGATGTTAAGGAGTATTGGGCCTGACAGAACACTTGGATACTCCATTGCTTACTTCCCTATGTGTAGTTCATTAAGGACTACACATTAAGTGCAGTTTGTCATGAAGAATAGGGGAGGGAGGGAGAGAGAGAGAGAGAGAGAGATGCTGATGGTTATGTCCAAAGCAGTAATATTATCAGATAGGTATATTTCATTTGGTCCTGCACTGTTGTGTTTCAGATGAGACACAGAATTTTTCAGAATCTATTTCTCAATCCTGTAAGAGTTCATCTCAGTGGGCATATGTAACTATAAGGATACCCCAAGTCACTTTTGGGGTCCACCTATTGTTAGGTAAACATACTGTCAACTTGTAAAGCATTCCTGTCCATGGCAACTTGATAGCAACACATACAATGTGTCCTGCCCATTTACATTTCAGTTTTAATTCTATTTACATGGCCTCTTTAACATTAGCTTGTTGTTAAATGTCCTTGTCTCTGATTCAGTGTCTGAGTAAGCATTTGAACATTTGTCTTCGTATTGCAAAACTTTTCTGTCTCTTTTTCTATGGGATGAGATCTGCTTCAGTGGTGGTATTCTACCAGTTCAGCCCAGTTTGGCCGAACCGGTAGTAAAAAATGCTACTGTTCGGCTGAACTGATAGTAAAAAAACAGCTACCGGTTCAGCTGAACTGGTATTTCTTTTTTTCCCTCTCATGATCAGCTGTTCCAATGATCAGCTGTGCCAGGATCCCACTCGCTCTCTTACTGCTTCACCCAAGAGGCTTCTTTGAGGCCCAGGAGGCAAAGAGGGGTGCATGCGGGGTGGTGGTGCTGCATGAGCCCCCACATTCTGTTTTTTGGTCTCCTGGGCCTCAGGGAAGCTTCCTTGGAGCAAAAACAGCCTCCCAGTAGGCTTCCCTGAGGCCCAGGAGGTTAAAAAAAATGGAGCACAGGTGGGGGGGGCAGAGGTGGTATTCAGCAGGTTCTGACCAGTTCTGGAGAACCGTTAGCAGAAATGTTGAGTAGTTCGGAATACCACCTCTGACTAGCCCCGCCCCCATCTATTCTCTGCTTCCTGAGTCTCAGCTGATCGGCTGGGTCTTCTTCTGTTTCCCTGCTCAGGAGAACGGAGCTGAAAAGCAGGTTAGTAGGGTGGGGAGGGAATGGAGATTTTGCAGTATCCTTCCCCTGCCATACCCACCAAGCCACAGCCACAGAACCGGTAGTAAAAAAAAATGAATCCCATCACTGGGGTGTGTGTGGGGGTGCTGCAAAAGAGAAGAAGAAGAAGCCACATCCACCCAGTCACATGGCCCTGCCCACCTAGCCATGCCCACAGGAACGGTAGTAAAAATATTTGCATCCCACCCCTGGTCTGCTTCTTCAGTGCAGCTGTTGCCTTTTGCTGCTGATTTAATGAAAGGTTGTTTTTTTTCCCCTGCAAGATCTAGCAAGCATAGAACCTAAACCTATGACATTTCTTACTAAGTGGGCCCTCTGCTCACTAGACCTGTAAAGGAGCAAAAGCTTTCAGGATTTCCTATACTCTACAGCTGAAACAGCTGCAATATTGTTCAGGCAGAAATGCACAAAGCACTGGCTTGCAAGTTTCTCCTTGCATTGAGAACAGAATGTGTATTTTTCCCCTGTAGGTACACCATTTAATAGTTATGGAATCCTTGACACACCAGCCAGGATTTCAAACATCCCTAACAGAAGTGCATTTGCTACATTCAATTCTCCAAATCTGGACTGGGGTTTAACTGGGACTATATAGGCAAGAATCTCAGAAATGTTTTTTTAAAAACAACTCCACCATGGAAAATATATATTTTCCATGGTGGAGTTGTTTTTAAAAACCTTAGTTGCTCACTTCAGAGATTTCCAATCACATATAATATTGGCAAGCGAGCCCTGAACATCACTGAATCAGTTGCCTTAAACTCTCTGGAAATGAGGCCCCAAGGTCTCTCTTGTTTTGGCCTTGCTAATGAGGTCAAAACCCCTATAAATGTCACACTTATGAGTAACATGGTGCACGATACACATGGAAGTGAGTCAAGGGAGTTGCAATTATAACCCTTACTAATACTATTAGAAGAGGTCAAAGCCATACATTAAGCAAAATTGGAATAGCAAAGACATTATTTTGTTAAAAATGATGTGGTTATTTTTGTTTCCCCTAACAAGTGGTAAAATTTCAGTGTTGCACTGTTTTGCCTTTTTATGGCAAAATCACTTCAAATTCAGTGAGACATATTTCCTGATCAGGAGGCAAACATTTTTATCCTCAGCTCTCAAATAAGGAAGAAATAAAACTGAACATTCTTTCAGGTAAATTCATTCCCTGGTACATTCTTACCCCGGAGGGTGTTATTATTGATTTATTAATGTACACAAGGTAATAGGCATGTTATGGAGTAAAAGCAAAGCCCTGTTTCTGCCACTACACAAACGCTGATTTGATTTTAGGCTTCTTCTCAAGCAAGATCAAATAATAAATTGATTCATCCTAATTCAGCCATTCCTTCTTATATGATCCTAAGACATGAAGTTTGCAGAGCAGTCGGGACATGAATACTCTCTCAAATTTGCAAGTGTACATCTTGAATGCTGTGAAACCAGACCAGATGATCTCCCAGCAGTGTTGCCTTTTGGGGAGAGCCCCTGTTCAGTCTTGCTAAAAGTGTTACACAACTCTGAGTCCCTAGCGAAAATTGTCATTTGGAGCTGATAGTGTTTAACTGTAGATAAGCTGTGCTCCTCTCCTTCATGCTTGTCAGTGAAGCCACATTAGTCATCAAATGCCAGCATGAATCTGCTAACAAGATCTAATTCTGAGAGCAACCCAGTGCATATTTTGTTGCTGTTCTTTCTAGCTGAGTGCTGAATTTAGCAAGCAATATGTTTTCCCTGGTGTTCCTTATCACAGGTCTGCAGTGCAGATTTCCCCTACTGGATAATGTGAAAAGATATAAGTCATCCAAACTGAAAAAAAAAAAAACCTACTTTGGAGGTATGGAGGGCATGAAAAAGTTTAATGCAACATGTCTGAGTGTTAATGTGACGTCTCTTTTCAAAGGTCAACAATGAGAGGCAAATTTATCTGTCAGAAGTGCAGGACACAGGAAATGACACACAACATCTATATTTCAGGGTTTACTGGGTAGAACTTTCATGATGCATTTGGTTTGAGAATAGACCAAAGCATATTGTTCTCCTATTCTTGAAATGATTATAACAGAATTTATTTTACCATCAGCTGGTTCAGGAAGCTCCCTTTTTCACCTCCATCCAAAATATATTGAAGTGAAAAAGGGTCATTTAAAAGTAGCTGTTAAGAGGGGAAATGTCTTTTCTTCCCTGGCTTAAAAACACAATTTTATTTCACATTTGTTAGAAGTTTTTTGTCTGAGTTTTAAGAGATGTGAAACTACTTTTTGTCCTGGTTTTCTTAACTGGAAAAGAATCTGAACATGCGTTTCCATAAGCTTCCAAACCTTTATACCTTTATTAAAAAACTGACCTGTAGCCAGATCATTAGATAAATAAAATTTATAAATAAAATCAGGAGAAAAAAGAGAATAATGTTAGTAGAGGTTAAAGCTGTCTCCTCAAAATTAGTTGAGGTTAAAGCTGGCTTAGAAATTAATCTAATCAGCAGGTTATTTCTGCGGAAAAAAATGAAGATGAAAAGTCTTTTGTTTTCTAACAATTGACCAAATTTAACAAAGCTGGCTGAGATTTCAGAAAGCAATATATGAGTTTTTTTTTTTTTTATAAAGTACAATCAATATGGAATTTTGACTCCCAGAGAAGTGTTTCCTTGCCTTGAGGCCATTCTTGGAAACATTGACCAAATTCACAAGTATTAGGGGCTTTCTCTATTTTCCTACTTTTACAAACTTTGTCAAATGGGTTAGATTGCAGGAGAACGAAGAGAACAGGTGATTTTCTGGTAAATCATGCTAAGGGGAGCAGGATTCATTTTATTATCAACCCAATGTGAGGTCCTTGGTGATCTTTGAGCTTGGGTGTTTTCTTCAAGACATGTACCAACAGTGATGTTACCTAATGTGGTAATCTGCAAGAAAATAACCAAGCCCAGAAAGCACCAAGGATGCCACAGTTCAACCTGAGCTAGATACAGTATATTCTCTTCTATCGGCAACCCAATTATGTTAAATTTATGCCAGAGAATGGCTGATTTTGTTCAATTCCTAGTGTCTCCTCCACCACATACACAAACCTTTTGTAGTGGAACAGAGCAGGGCTTTTCAAACAGAGTTCCATGGAACACCAAGATTCCACAAGACGTTGATGGCATTTCATGAGAGATTAAGGCCACAAAAAGTTTATTCAGATGCAGCCAGTTTTCTGCTACTCAACCTATGCTCCTTGATCAAGAGTTCTGCAGGTTTTGCTTTAACAAATTCTGTGACTTGAAAATGTTTGAAACCCCCTGGTATTGATCTTATGAGCTTTTATTTTTTTAAAAATCAAGGTTTGCCATTTTAGAGTATAAATGCCTTATGTTTTTGCTTTCTCATGCAGGCTACCAATTATCACAATTAACACAATGAAGCTGGAGTACATAAACGTCATTAGCATCATGGGTGCTTGAAATGTGACCTTGTGGAAATTGCTGAAAAGTGCAGCCTATGTTTAAATTTGATTGTTGGAAACAAAACTAGTTTTTCACTGAACAGTATCTTTGTGACTTGGAAGTCCTATTTACTGAAGATGAGAGGGATGGAAAACAACCTCTTCTCTCTTGGAACATAATGCAAGCAATGTAAACTGCCTTAACTAAGTGCTAAAAGCCAGTATTATCATCAGTCTCTTTATTCATGAAAGGTTGCACCTTATTCTGTGGCTGAGTACTTATTTTCCTGAAAGAATATGTCAAAAGCTGAAAAGTACTGGATCAGGTAAAAGCAACAATTTTCTTGCCAAAGAGATAAAGGCAAAGGATATTATGTAAGCTATAAAATTCAGGGTTCAAGAATTATGTTGCATGAAATCAAATGAACGCTCACCTGAAAGTATGCTTAGTGTCCTAAATTACAGGTGCACAATGGCAGATCCTTGTCTGCATTACCACATTCTTCCCCACAATGATTTCTCAAGGCCAGTATAATTGTTAGATTTAATGATTCCCCCACAGCTACAACTGCTCGGAGGTAGGTTAGGTGGAGAGCGAGTAACTCAGTTGCCCAGTGTGTGCGTGTGTTTGTGTGCATGTGTGTGTGTGTCTATCTGTTTGTCTCTCTGTGTCTGTGACTGAAAGTGGGTTACAACCAGGATCTACCGGATGGCAATATAAAATATTACTAAGGCATGCTGGCTCTCTTAATAAATATGCTTTATAAATAATATGCCAATGCTTTATTGACACCCAAACATCAGAAAGAACATATTCCACAATGCAATGATGATGCACTCAGGTCCCTATCAAGCTCTTTTTAACAGGACATAGATATGGAAGGAAGGTTTGTTCGTTCGTTCATTCATTCATTCATTCATTCATTCATTTGATAGACTTGATAAGGCTGCCCAATACAAATCAGTGTGATTCTGAGCAGTGTTCAACACAAACGCAAACAATAACCCCAGTTCCAACCATAGAACATTAAAACATGTAAGATATATAAATATAAAACAGTGATTAGCGCCATAACAGAACAACAACAGCAGCAGTAGCAACAACAACAACAACAAAAAGGTCACCATTCAACCAACCCCTAACAACCCAGGATAAAGTCAGATTTTCATAACTTTCCTAAAGGCGGGCAGAGTTGAGACTCATTATATTCTATGGGGAAGGGGGAGAGATCATCCCAGAGAACAGGAGCAACCACAAAAAAAGTGATACAAGTGTGGGACACTTTGAGCAAGTTTCTGTTGTGTACCTGTATGCCCGAAGAGCAGCTATTCCAGATACAAAAGAAATATTTCCTATAAGAATTGGTGATGCTATCTCTGTGGGAAGAGGGGAAATGGGGAGCTTTAAGACTGCAAAGGCCACCAGATCTCTGGATTACATTCAGAAAATGTATAGCATGTGGGGTTTTTAGCACTCCTGGTGACTAAATGGGACACAGTGGTTCTGTGGTTAAGATGCTGAGTCTTAAAACATTAAAGGTCTACAGCTTGGCGGTTCAAGACCCAAGTGCCACACAATGCGGTGAGCCCCTATCACTTGCCTAATTTTAACCAGGGGTGATGTACTCGAGCAGAAAAAGTTTAATGTTTCAGCTTCTCTTTATCAAATGCTGTCTCACCTTCAACTCTTTCTGGAAAAAAATTGGGGCCGGCATTATTCCACATCATTTATTTTCTGATTGTTTTTATTTTACTTTTTTTACAAGCTAAAAAAAAAGACCTAAATTCACTACAACACACAGAGACAATTAATAAAACAATATTTAAATTTAAAAGCATAGAAAACATTAACAGAAACTAAAAGGAAAAGGACTACAAGAAAAAAAAGAAAAGAAAATAACATACTGTATAAAGCACTTATTTTCTGCAGCAGTGCAACCCTGCTTCAGCAGGTTAAGTAAGAATAAGGCATCTAATTTCCCACATTTTTTAAAAAAAATATTTATTTATCAAACTTAAAAGGCACCCATCTCCCTAAGGTGCCTTTTCAGGAGGCAACTGGGCTTTCTTGTTTTTCTCTGAAGATGTTTCAAGAAGCTTCTTCAGCTCTGAGAGGGATTGCAGACTACAGGAATTATTTGCACTACTCAGGTGGCTTTGAGGACATAGATAAACCTCCAAGTGATTCAACAACCATCTAAAAGGATGCAAATGACCAGCTGTCTGCAAGGAATATAAATCCTTCCATTCCCCACCATCCAGTCAGAGCTGAAGAAGCTGCTTCCAGAATGAGAAGAAAAATGTCTTCAAAGAAAAACAAGAAAGTTCAGTTGCCTCCTGAAAAAGCACTTTTGGGACAACTATGAACTGGATGATTGAGAAGTTCCATCGATTTTCACTCATCTCCCTCATAGAGGGACTCTAGGTGGTATATACAAATAATATTAATTTTATCCTCCCAATTGTGTATGACAGTACAGTAAAGGAACTTCAGTCTACACTTGAGAAATCAAAGCTATTTACTAGTATTGCAATAGTGGTGAATATTTAGTCGTATGTATCAGTAACTAGTTACTTTCTAGGAATCAATCACACATAATTATTATAATGAGAATCCTGTAAATTTCATCAAAATTAGACATGGTATTGGATAAAACAGTTTTGAATAACATTTTGGGGGAAAGAAATCTCATGAAGCAATTTTGGGATATGAAATGCCAATCACTTAGCTAAACGAATCGTGGCCTGACTCAGTAAACTTCATTTTCCATAAAATGCAAATCTATTTTTCTGAGTGCCTTTAGGGAAATAGCTTAGGCAGCATTCAAAACACAAAAGATATTGGGTTTTTTGTGTCAGTTTGTAACTGAGGACAACTTATTTATTTATTTAGAGGCTGCTGCAATCAATAGACTCATTCCCGCAGTCCCTAATTCGGGATTAAAAGAAGAAAAATCTGCAAACTTTAAAATTAAAACCATGGATTTTAAGTAGCCATATAAAAACTGGAAATCACTCTTCATCTGGAAGACAGAGAACATTCCTCAATATATATGTGTCATATGAAAACCGAAAGAGGCAGGCTCCTCAATATTCCAGAATAAGTGTTTTGTCAGCATAGGAACCAGTCACGGTCTATAAGAAACTAAAGAAAATAGGTGGTTCCATTTGAAATACCAACAGAAATGCAGGCTTGTAATAATGGCATCCTGTAAGTATATAAAACTCTTTTCAGTTGTAACAATGATGATAATGCATTGATTTTTCCCTCAGATACTGCTAGGGCATCTGAAACTGGTAGGCAGGTTGGACCTAGACCTTAAAAGAGGCATGCCCAGAGGAGGATACAATCACATATTGTATCACTGGAGAAGGCTAAAAGAATTGGCATTGACTCTACATCTTCCCCTCAATCTAATATATCTACCCATCATGCTCTAATTTCACAAAAGGGCATCTTCCCAACATTGGTTCAAGGTCACAGTGGCAGCTATCTCTTGTAATCATTCGAGAAACAGGTCATGGAAGAGTCTGCTGATCTTCAATAAGTGGAAAGGTAACACATTTAGCTACAAGCTAAAAATAGAAATCACTCTTTAAAAAATACCTCATGATTTAAGCTTTTTTCTCTACAGTTCTTTCTCTCCCTCCCTCAAAATCACACCACACACACACACACACACACCTGGAAGCAGAAATAAAAGTAAATCAGAAAGAGATAAAAAATAAGTGCATGTTTTTTATACTATCCCACTGAGAAAAAAAAAAAAAAAAGCAACAAGGATCAGTACTAAACATTTAAGTTTTTGTGATTTCAGATTATTCATGTGAGCTTGCTGTCGTTATAATAATGATGGATAGTTAAAAAATTAGTTTTGCCCACGTATCTAATTTGCACTTTCTGAATCTATATGCAAACCAGAATGCAATTATTCATCAAGAAGCCATACACAAAACACATACATTAATATAAGGGTGCTTTCTATGACATTTTTTTTAATGCCTGTGCACATTAAATAAAATGAGTATGGTGACTTGTTTAAAAACATGCATAAATGGGAGAGAACAAAATTAGGCTTGGAAGATAACAAATTGAGTATAACCATACTTGGCAGATTTCCTCTTCCAAAATATAATAAGGGAAGAGAGATTAGAGCTGGCCTTCTCTTGTTTAGGCTCAGATCTCAGAATTTCCAAGCAGTGTGAAATATTTAGTAAATTTATATGCCACCTATCTCACTATCTATTGACTCTGAAATACCATTCAGCTAGAAATGTTGGAGTCCCAATACATCTAGAATGTGACAAGATGGGACATGTTCTATTATGAAAGATAAAACCATTGCATTGGTTCCAGATACCATCTCAATCTCAGGGACTAAAATCTGTGGAGTATTACAAATATAAATCTGTTATACAAAAGGTATACAATGGGTTTAGCATCCTTCTTCTGCCAAAGGCTTGAGCGTGTTGAGGCCATGTATGTTAGTGGATAGTGGCCCACGCTCTCCCTTTCTCTTGAGTAAATACATTGGCACTTGAGAGGACTCTTTGGGGCAAACCATAGAGACACATTTCTTTCTAAGGCAAACAAAAGGGAGATGTGGCCAGTGGGTAAAGTGTGGGCATTCTCTGCATAGTCTTAGGGTGCCTCTTGTGGTTGGAGAAAGAAATGCTTACAGTGGAAGACAGAGTGGACCTCAGCAATTGAAAGCACACTATAAACCAGTCAGTTTGTAGAAACCCTAGAGAATGGTCTTGAAAGACTGAAGGAAAAGATACTATCATGGCAATGATCAGGCAAGTGCAGCTTGAGCCCTTTCCAATAAATTAATGCAAGCCTCTCCTAATTTGCATGATAATAAAGTGAGGGAGGAAGAAAGCATATTAGACTTGAAAGATTCTGCTACTATAGCTGTACCAATAAAAGTAATTTTGGACCCGATGGCATTGGTTTCTTCATTTGGTTACACTTATGGGCTGACACTCATATGGAGTGTTATAATATTGTCCAATTTGTTACAGTTTATTAAAACCGTGTAATTCTACATCAAGCCTGACATAGAATTACAACCTTGCATTCTATTTAAGGACACCATCGTTAAGGTGGATAGAATATTTGTTTGGGAGAGTATAGGGTAGATGATTTCAAGGGGCATACAAGATCCGAGCCACAGGCCATAGATATCCAACCTGCACTGTACATTGTAAAAAAAAAAAAATGAGAAACATCCAGTATTATAAACAGGCTTCATATCTGCTCTGATGGGTCTGCAAAATTGAAAACAAAGGGAATGAATCAGGAACTTTAGTACTTTTTCATATACATATTTTGGCAGTACGAGCAGGAATTCCTACAGGATTAAATATTTGCTTATTATATAAAATTACATTTTGTTCTTTATAATCATGACACATGCAACATGCCTCTGAATTACAAAATATTATTCACATAGCAAAATTATATGCAGATCTATACAGATAGAAGCCCAGTAGAATTCAAGGAAACCAAACTCAATTCCCTCTTTAAAATCTTTTGATTGTTCAGTTACAATAGACCTTAGTTATTCAATCCTTTTCTTCATAGTATTTGCAGTTTTTCGGCTGGTATTTGTTTTATGGAGAGACACTCATTTTCTCTCAGTCCTAGGATATAAATATATTCCTTTAAAATATGGCAGAGGTGTCATCATAAGCTGTTCCTGGTAGGATAGTCTTTAGCCAAATTATGATATCGTCAAAATTTAAATGTCTAGATATATGGCAAACTCTAATTACAACTAGTATGGCAATTTAATTTTTTTTGGTCAATATTAAAACCACAATTTATAAATTAAGGTATTTTGTTAAATTTGTCAGTTGTTTTGCATCAATTGACTATCTGCAAGTATTGCTACCTCAAATAACCTCCTGGTATAGTATGTTAGAAGTGTCTATCAGTATGAATACTGCAAACCCTCCAATATTGCTCACAGATGGCAAACCTTTTTTTCAAATATGTGGTTGTTGCTTTTTTGTAAAGCTGGATTTTCTACATCAGTTCCTATGGACATGATTGGCAATACTGCTATAGGGTTGTCTATTGGAGCAAATTGGGTTTTTTTTTTCCTCTTTTCTTTGAGCCCTTTAGTTGATTAATAGTTGGTGTTTTGAATTTCTGCCATTCTCCTTTTAGGAGTCTATAGTTTGTTCTGCATTTTCTTTCAGAATAAATGTATGTGAGATTTGCATGATTCTATTAAGTCACAAGAACAGTAGGTAAAGTATAGGGCTGTAGGTATCAGAGGAAGTTTCTTTTCCTTGCTTTTCTCTACTAGAGATGTTCATCCAGATGCCGTCTACTCTTCCTTTTTGCTGTCTGCAGAAGGTCATTTAGCTGAAATAAAGGCTTGTCAAATGTGTGAGCCAAAAACCGTACAGTTCATCTCTTCCTGGGGCACTGCTGGTTTTGATCTTTTTGATGTGTGTTTGAACCATTTTTGTGGTTATCAGCACATCTTCCATCAAATTCTTTCTCAACATTGTTGATGCATTGAGGGTATTTTTTTATTCTATCTATCATTTTACCACAAAGTTTTCCATATTTAACTCTCTTTTTTTTCTTTATCAGGATTTGTGAGCAAGTCAAATGTTCTGGCTTTTGTAGCAGAAATGTTGATTAGTTCCAAACTAACCGGTGTTTTGTTTAGACTGAATAATTCAGTCTAATAGCACTGCCACAAGGATTGCTTCATTTATTCTAAATTTTCTGAGTCTAATGTTCTTTCATACTATAAGACTAAGCTTAAACTTTTTTTCTTTTTAAACATAGCCTAAATTCTTCAGATTGCTCAAATTTACTTGAAGGTTTGGTTTGTGTTTTTTTTTAACTTTGCTTTTTCCTTTCCAAATGCTTTTTCTACATGTTTGTCTTTATGAACACATCTTCCATCTTAATTCCTTGAGATTGCCTGGATAAATCAATTTGTTGGCAACATTTTGTTGCAGTGTCAATAAGATGCACAGCATAAACTTTAATAAACAATGAAATGAACAAATAAATAATAGAATAAACATTTTCAGAAATGGTTGGCCATTTCTTCTTCCCAGTGCCATGAGAGAGTGACTGGTTTGAACTGGTCTGAAGATGGCTTCTTCATTGTCCCGCCCTTCTTGTTCTGCCAGCATTTCTTGTTGTTTTTCATAGTTCAAGATCTCCATTTCTAAAATTTGAAATACGAAGCCAAAAGATCCTCTTCCCTTTTATGCTTCTTCTTTTTGTTCTTTAAGTCTCATTTTTAACTCTTCAAGGAATGATGCCATTTAAAAAAAAAATTAAACAACCCACAATTGCTTTTATTTTGTTTCATTACGATCCTCCAGTCAAAGTTCCAGGAATCATCCAAAAATCCAAAACTGTTTTTTGCTTCTTTTCTCATTTTCTCTTTCCAGGGGCTTTGTTATCTTGTAACAAAGTTTCAGCTACAATGTATATTTTGCAAGCCTTGTTAAAATTCCACTATCAATTTTTTTTAAGTTCCAGGTGGTATCCTCCATTTTCCAGATTCCACCCTCTTTTTTCCTTTTTCCCTCCGCTGTTTTTTCTCTTTTTTTAAAGAAAATTTTTAAATTATCCAAGAATCTTTATCCCTTTGACACTTTATTTTCAGCTAGAAATAGCCTATTAATGTCAAAGTGGATTGGTATCAATTTTTTATTCAAATCTCTTCTTCTTAACATTCCAACTCAATTAAAATTGTCAATGTGAGAGGAAAAAAAAGCAAATTCCATTTTCTTTCTCTTTCTCTTTTGCCACTTAAAATCTTTTTTAGGAATAGTATTAGTCTTTAAAATTCAGGTTCCAGGTACCTTAAATAGATGTTCTCCATTCAACCCAGTCAATCAAGCTTTCTCCTTTAAACTTCCTCCTGCACAATCTTGTCTGGTTGGGTTCTTCTTTGAGGTGGCCATTTCTGACCACTGCTGCAACTGCATTTGGAAAAGGGAGTAATGGCCAGCCAAGGAGGAGAGATGCGGCTCTCCTCAACCCCACTGACAGCTCTCCCTTTTTCACCACCTCTATGGGGTGGCTTCAGCCCTGAATCCGGGTGGCTTGGGGCGCTCCAGCGGTGAGCATGGATCAAAACCATACACGATCGTGATTTCGGTCCGTCGCCGAAGAAGCCTAAACTGAAAGTTTCTGCTGCAGCCCTTGTTGATCCAGGTGACAATTGACCTGGTATGAAAAATCTTTCTAGTTCTTACCTTTGAAGCTGGAGGTGATGCAATTAGTGAGGTCCCATTGTAGATACACGTAGTCAAGACTACACCTGAGATCTTTCTGATATGGATAACCCTTTTAGAAGGTAGGATCTCACCAGGATATTCTCAACATCACTGATGTATACAAGCTCCTCCACTACAACAAGGTGGCATTCCATATATTATTCCATAGAGGAGGAGGATGGTAATGATGACTACTGTGGGAATTACACCTAATTCCCACAGCACTGTCCTATATCTAAGGATATTTACCCCTGTAATAGGTGTATATTATATTATCCTTCTCATCTTTCCTACTATCATCTCCTATTGTAACTTATGTTTATATTACTTTGTTGTTTCTATGTATACTGAAAGCTTTTGCCTCTGAGACAAATTTATTGGGTGTCTAATCACACTTGGCCAATAAAGTAGAATAGAATAAATAATATTTTTTCTACCATTGCTGTTGTTTCTTTTGAGAGCAATATGAATACAACTTCAGAGTTATAATTTCTTTCCCATTGAACTTTAAGATTGTTCTAGGAAAACAATACTTTTAATCAAAATCTAAATGAAAAGTTCCTGCTGTGCCACCCAAGTAGAACTGCTTCAAAGATATGAAAAGTATATTGTCATATAGCAGATGTTCTTGAGTAAACATCTTTCATTATGCTCTATAACAAATTAAGATGATTTAAAAAAAAACCAATTAGCCCAAATGTTCACTTTCTTGTTTTTCACTGTGCTATTTAACACATTTAGAATCTTAAATATTTAATGTAGTGTTTTTTCAGTTAAAGACAAGAAATTCAAGCTAGTTTATAAAATAAATCATAAACTCATATGTAAAGACCCACGGAAATATATATGAGATAAAGATAAACAATTACTACCATTATTAAATATTCATAACTAACCATTGGTCTCCTAAAACAACATTTAAAAGATAAAACTATGCAATATCACACAATACTTGCAGATAATTATTCCATGTATTCTTTGCATATGTGTGACTGCCGTAAGAAATTAATATTTGAGCATAGGTAAGGGTTATAGAAATAATTTATGTATCAATTTATCTCAATGATAATTTAATGATATAGTTTTATTGTAGATTATTTATATATTATAGTGACAAAACCTCCCTCTTTTGGAAACAAATTTGTAGCACTGGAATAGAATAAATATAATGTAGTAACTGTGGGTGCTCTCTGAGCATGAAACCTTACCACTAGGTAACATCACCAGAGCTGTTATATAACGTAGTATATGCAAAGTCTTCAGTTATATGCATACCTGAAAAATTTAGGAATTAATAATATCTTCTCCAATATGACCTCAGTCTGTATCTCTCCAAGCACTATGCTAATGTGGAAAAGTGGTACATATTGGACAGCAGTTGCCTTTAGCAATAGCACTTAAGACTTATATACTGCTTCATCGTGCTTTACAGTCCTCTCTAAGTGGTTTATAGAGTTAGCATATTGCCTCACAATTTGGCTCCTCATTTTACCCACCTTGGAAGGATGGGAGGCTGAGTTAACCTTGAGCCTGGTGAGATTCGAACTGCCAAACTGCTGGTAATCGACAGTCAGCAGAAATAACCTGCAGTACTGCACTCTAACCACTGTTAGAGGCTAAGGCTCTTTAAACCCTTATTCAGTCTATAAATACACTCAAAATTATCATAGCCCTTTTGTACTTTGAAAAGGAATGCCTAGTCATTCAGATCAAATGCATCTAGATAATGATTTTGTTACCACACATATGTCTATACTTCTGAGCCTATCGAGCAATAGTTATTATTGCACATCTGGTTCTTTCAAACTGCAGCAGATTATTTTGACCTTCTAAAAAAAATCAGAGATATGACCTGAATGTAGGATTCTAGTTTGCATACAATGATATGGAACAGAGTGAATGTAGGATCTTTCTTTATTCTTTCTGTTTTAAACTATTTAAGGATTATTCCCAAATTAATGCTACTGCTGCTGTTTTGGAGGCATACAGCTATCTGGTGCTTGAAGAGGTTTTTCCTTTAAAAAAAGTTTAAAAAAAGAAAAAGGTCTCCACTTCTGCCCATTTTTAAAACTCAACTTGGCTAGAAAATAGGGCCCAGCAAGGGTAGGTATGAAGAACTAAATTTCACAACCTTAATCTGGGAGATGGTGATAAATATATTATTGTAAAGTTCAAGAACAACATATTCATAATCAATCATTTCTCTCATTGCTTCTATGGCTTCTATCCTTATTGTTCCAGAAGCATGTTGAAATTTGACAATTCATTGACCAAATGTGATATGGATGTTTTTGCTGTTTCTTTAAATCAAATAAACATCACATTCTAAAAGCAACCAGATCTGGGAAAAACTGAGGAATAAATACAAATGAACAATAAATGTTTTGGGGTGCCATTTTATCCTAATTAAAATCCAGAATGTTGTTTACTGCATAATGTTTATTTAATTGGGACTTGAGAGGCACAAGTAACAATTTACTTTTATTGTTCAGTAATTCTGCTCAGCTTCATTTTGATCACAGACACAAAAGAAGAATTTTCACATACTGAAGCTCTGCAGTCCCCCTGGAATTCACCACTAGAATGTCTCTCTCTAATGGATTAACCATTTCAGTTCGAACTTTGACGCTCTTACAGTTCCTCCTCATATTCAACCTATCACATCAAATGAGGGACTAAATTAACAGAAACAGTGGATAATTTAGCTCCTTCAAATTATATTTGCTCTCTGGAAGACAGCCTATTATATCTTAAGGAAAGGCATAATGAGTAATTTTATGAGCTGATGGTTCACATCAAGAAGAGGGCACACAAAGAATGCAATTTGATTAAGGTTCACCTGGAACCTTAAGCTTCAGCATATCCAATTGGAAACAAGTTTTAAAAAATGAAAACCATTCCTTACATAATAGGAAAATTAAATGCAAGCCCGAGACACAGGGGAAATTGTTTTGTTTTTAGTTTTTTAGGCAACAGGATGTTTAGAATAAATCAATGTCAGGCTGAAACAATGTTAGGGAAAGACAAACATTTAATTTATTACCGGTCTGTATTTGAACATTCAAAAATGATTGCACTGTCATCCTTTTGGAGAGCTCAAAGGAACAAAGCAAGGTTGCTTGGATGTTGATATGGGAAGAAACATGTGATCCCAATAATATGCCCATTCTGATGATTACCAGTGTTTTGCCATTAGGAATCACTGGGAATGAAAAGGCATAGGTTTAATCCTGTTTAACTAAAGGAATCTCGTTTGAATCTAATTTCCCCACAGCAAAATTCTGTTGACTGACAACATCAGAGCTGGAATGAATGTTAAGTACAACTCAGCATAACAAATCCACAAAGCCAAGACACGCAGGTTGAAATACTGAGGCTGATTATGCAACAAAAATGGGGCGGAGAAGGTGGAAATTTGGTATCAATCAGCAGCACATTATCCTTCAAAACCAGTTTTTTTATTATTAAGTTATATATATATATATATTATTATCAAATGATAACAATACCTAGGAATAATCCCATTGACTGTGATTAATAAGGATAATAATTTAATGTTCAAGCAGCAGTTGAGGCTGACAGCAATTCATGAGTCATCGAGCCTCCAGGGTTGATAAAATAAGAAACAATTTTATGTCTAAATTTGTAATTCTGATATGGTAGGAAAATAATTTGAGATGTCTTTCACAGCACTGCAACCACAGGTAGAGACTTCTATTTGAATTTATTTATTCATTATTCAAATCTGTACTGTATAGCTGTCACACTGGGTGGTGTACAGCAATCCAACAGAACAGCACCTACATAAAACAACTGATTATAAAATTATAAGAATACAGATTAAAAGATAAATGTTATAAAAAGAAGTACACAAATCCTTGACAGACAGAATAAAAATGGCCACCTCATAAAGTATTTATTTATACAATATATGAATTCATACAGTTGTTTACATCTCAGGAAAAAAAGCTGCAATTTTTCACTCAAAAATTCTGCTTAAAACCAATTGAATTTAAGCAGCCAATGCAAAAGAAAAAGGCTGGCAATCCCGCTCCTTAGGAATTTTGGTATAGATTTTCAAGGGAGTGCCATTGCACTATGAAGACGTCATATAAAACCACATTAGCAGCCATAAAATAATTTATTTCTTTACTTTGGAAACACTATGCTTCTTTGAACAAGTCCATCTTAAATCGATAGTCCTGTTAAATCCACCTTTCTTCAAACAGAGTTTGGTGCTTTGTTCTCAAATAACCACTTTGCAATAGCAAAGTTCTCACTCCTGTCATTTTAAAAATATCCACACCAAGTTTGCTAAATTCCAAAGACACCTTCTGCCAAGTCATTTGCTTCAGTATCTTAAATACTTCACAACAGGTTACCCAGAAATTCAGAAATACATGTGCAGATTAGGGCTCAAAATCTAATTGAAACACATAGAGGAAAATGTAGAAAAATTCAGATCCTTGAGAAGAAGTTGAGGGGGATGGGGGGAGAGAAAGACAATTGCATCCTTGCAATTAATACATCCCACCCCTCTGCCCCATCCCCATATAGCGGCTGCTGAGTCAAAATGTAGATACACCCTTTTCTCCTGCAGATGCAATTCACCTAAAAGTATAAAGTTGGAGGAGGAAATACAAGCAAATTTAAAATAGACCATGTTCTATAAAACCATAGGGGATACTCTTCCATGGGAGCATATTAAATATTTCAGGGTAATAAACCCAGTTCCAGCAAACAAGGACAAAATCCTCTATTTGACTACCTTACAGCTTAATGTCAAAATGTTTTTCTTGGGTTTTTTTGGGTGTGTGTGTGTGTGTGTGGAATGTCTTGTTATTCATTTAGCCTAAAATGTAAAGAATGCTATTTTCCAGGTAAATTGCATTAGCCAGATTTCCAATTCCTACATCCCATGACCGACCATCTTTCATTTACTTCTTGCTTGGGTTCACAGCTCCGAATTAGAGAGCAGTCAACCAGAGGCTGATGATCCCTCGTGAACTTCTGCAAATCACAGTGTAGACATTAGTAGTAAAGTTCAGGAAAATAAGAATTAACTCTTTTTATGTTGTGTAGGTTTAAATAGACTGTTCTCTCCCTCTGGCAAATGTTGGACCGCACCGATAACAATGTCACTACTGCAACATAGGTTACATTTTTAAAGAAGCAGAAAAGAAAAATATCCAGAATGCTTTCCAGAGGCTGCACTTTCTATCCTCGGAGCATCAATTAACTCTATTCAATTTGTTCTTCAAATGTTTAAGAGAGAAGCAACAGGGCAGAAATATCAATAGAAGAGAATATTTGTAGTGCAGGCTTAAACTTTAGATCCTTGCTGTGTTCTGAGCTTGCAGATGTTTCATTACCCAACTAGCTAACATCATCAGGGAGTGGGGTTTGCTGTATGTTTGTATACTAGACGCTTGCCCTATATTGGTTCTTGGTTGTTGTTTTTTTTAATTCACGGTTGTTTATTGTTTACTGTAAAAATGTATTCACTCTAATCTAAGCCACTGGCAGGGTTGTGCTCTCCTTCTTTAAAGCTTTTGTTTATCTACCTCTACAGGTCAACAGAATAACTCATTTTGAGAATTAGAAACTCAGAATCTTTAAATAACATTTTTGTCTTGTTTTCTGAATGCAGTTCTTAGCTTAAATAAACATCAGTCTTCCCATCACAGTTCAAGAAAGGCATGTTGGAAAGTTACATGTAATTTCCACATTCCTGGTATAAGAGATCAATGTAGGCAAAACATTTGAGAAATTTGAGAAAAGCCAGTGGAATAACATTTCTCATCAATGATTTACAGGTTCCAAGTTTTCTATTCAAATGGCAGAACAAAAATAACAGCTGAAATATTCCATTTATTGCCCATATATCAAATGCATGGATCAAACAATTAAGCACTCTTTAACCATTCATGGTTTCTATTCTACATAGGTTCAAATCATTGTCACTGTAAGTGTGGTCTTCCTTCATGCAGTATTTACTACAGAACCAATAGCTAAATCCAAATGGCCAAAGAAAACTTTACCTTAATAAAACCAAATAACGGATTTGAAGTATCACAACTGCACAAGATTTTTTAAACATTATTTTCTTTCCCTCCTGAAATATCCAATGACATTTTGATATCTTACCAAGGTTGTGAGGTGGCTAAGCAATATCATTTATCAAAAATATCCCCATCAAACCAATGACCCCAAGGCCCTACGCACCAGCTATGGATTAAAGCAACCAATATCTCTGACAGCCCAGAGCCAGTTTGTAATTATGGTTAAAGCATCAGGTTAGAAACCAGGAAACCATGGCGTCTAGTTCTGCTTTCAACATGAAACCCGCTGTGTGACTTGGCCCAGTCTCCCCCTCTCTCTACTTCTACCTCTATCTGTATTTCTGCCTCTACTTCTGCCTTTATAATCTGTCTCTATTTCTAGCTCCATCTCCATCATCTCTATCTCTAACCTCTCTCTCTTGCCATCTCTCTCTCTTTCTGTCTCCACACTGGCTCAAACATGCAGGGAGAGAGGGGGGAGGGCAGGAGGGAGGGGAGATGGGGAGGGGGAGGGAGGGGGAAGAAGGAGGGAGGAAGGGAGGGAGGGGGGAGAGAGAGAGAGAGCTCTGGCATATCCAGTTTCTCAACTCATGGGTTGTTGCATAAACAGGAGAGTGAATGAGTATCTGGGAAACAATATATGTCAGAAACGTGGATTGTAGGCCAATAAATAGGTACCAGTTTGCTGTTTTAATATGTAGACTACAGGCAGGAGCCTGACTTACCAAAAATGAGTAGTAAAGGGCAATTTGGTATAACAGTTAAATTGCTGGTCTAGAAACCAGAAGATTGAGAGTTCTAGTCCTCACAAGGGCTTGGTGACTTTGGACCAGCCCAACTGTATTGCTCTGTCTTCAGCACAGCAAATTTGAGTGACAGTTTTATGACCTGAACAGGAGAGTGAATTAAGTACCTGGATATGGAAGTGACCATATCACCATGACTACTTAAGACTTAAGTGGACTACTTAATTCAAGGCAGTACAAGAAAAGAACCTTCTGCCAAGAATGAGACCATAAGGTTCATGGATAAAGATCTCTGGCAAGAAAGGTAGTATCAAAGCTAAGGAGTATTTGTTTATAGCAGATGTCAATGAGATCATCTCAAGGTTAAGGAGTATTTGTTTACAAGATGAAGACGAGAGAGATGATTCCACTTTATATACTGTAGCTATCTCATAAAGAATAAAGTGCAACCAAGATATAACCCATTAGTGATTGAAATAAGTCTTTGTTTAATTTTGCATTACAAGCCTAGCCATTTCAAGAGAATATAAATTTCTATGTATTATTTACCTAAAAGAAAGATATTCAGTTCCCCCTTGTCAATCTCAGACTAATACTATCCTAACTAACATAACACTATCTTGGTCACCACGATGTAAAAAGATGTTCATTCTCCAGAAAGAGTGCAGAGAAGAGCAACAATCATGGTTAGGGGACTGGAGGCTAAAACATATAAAGAATGGTTGCTGGAACTGAGTATGCCTAGTTCAGTGAAAAGAAGGACTAGGGGAGACATGATAGCAGTGTTCCAATAACTCAGAGGCTGCCACAAAGAAGACTTAAGTGGACTACTTAATTCAAGGCAGTACAAGAAAAGAACCTTCTTCTGCCAAGAATGAGACCATGAGGTTCATGGATAAAGATCTCTGGCAAGAAAGGTAGTATCAAAGTTAAGGAGTATTTGAGAATCAAGCTATTCTCCAAAGCACCTGAGGGCAGGACAAGAAGCAATGAGTGGAAACTAATCAAGGAGAGAAGCAACCTAGAACTATGTAAGAAGAAATTTCCTGACAGTTAGAACAAGTAAATCAGTGGAACAACTTGCCTCCAGAAGTTGTGAATGCTCCAACGTTGGAAGTTTTTAAGAAGAGATTGGATAATGATTTGTCTGAAATGGTATAGGGTTTCCTGCCTAAGCAGGAGGTTGGACTAGAAGACCTCCAAGTTCCTTTCCAAGTCGAGCTCTGTTATTCTATTCCATCCCACAGGGTTTTTCCTCTTGAGAAAATAAAGACAGGGGCATTAGGTATGCATGCTGCCTTCATTTGACCAAAAATAAAGGAGAGATAAAATAAACCAAATAGACAAATGAATAGGCTTAAAGCACAGTGCACGTACATTTATCCAGTTTTTTAAAAAATATATATTTTGAAAAAGATAGAAGCCAGCAACTTCTAATCCAATCACCTTATATTAGCCCTGGCAACAGTATTCCATTCTGTACACATTAAGTGCAACACTACTCAGAATACATTATTAAAGCTGGCCTCAGAATAAAGTTTAATTAATTGATACATCTGCACTGAGTGCCAATGTAGAAGTCATGTGACTGGAATTCTGGGAACTTTCTTTTACTCTTAGATCTTCATTCAGCAGCTTTCGCCTTCCAACAAATAAATTGGTGATGCTAATTTGAGAATTAACATTAAGGCAGTGACTAAAGCAGGGTCCTTCCCCCCATGCTTAAGATTGATATAAACCAGCCTGATAATCCAAGCTATTTCTATGTTTCCAACATTTTTTCTATTGTAGAAAGTCCTGACTCAGGCAGTCCTGACTCGACAGCCAGTACATATCATAGAAGTAAAGAAAAATAGCTTGTTTTGGTACTATTTATCCCTTCATGTTCTTTCAAAACCTGCCATGCTGTGGCACCCACACACTCGTACCCTAGAATTAGTTTCCAGAACCACAGAGATCCTAGCTCCTACTGCTGAAAGATTTGAAGATCAATCCTCTAATGAGATTGCCAGCCTTCTCCTTGTTAAGAATCTGCCTCACTATCTCATCCTCAAAGGAATAATCTGTCACAGTCTCTGTACTCATATTAACTAAATTAACCTTTACCGGCAAGTTTGTTTTTATGCCTTCAAATCAACTTTTTAAGTCTTGACGACTGCCTGGACAAGTCCCTGCATTTTGGGGGGGATGAGATTTTTCAGAAGTGGTTTGCTCTTGTCTGCTTCCAAGGGCTGAGAGAGAGGGGTTGGCCCAAAGTTAGGCAGCCAAAAACGTACAACTTGCATTCCCTTTGGTTTCTAGCCTGAGGCCTTCACTGCTATACCAAGCTGGCTCTCTTATACCTAAGTGGCTTAGGAGTTTATTCTTCATGGCATCATTTTCCTGTGGCACCCACACATTGACTTATGCTGATGATCTTAATTCTGCAAACATATGTTGGTCGTTGCTTGATGTAAAAGCATTATGGAGGAACTGCTTAGAACGGGTACACATATAATATGGAAGCATGCTTTCCATCACTCACAATCACAGCAATAATTTGGGGAGCTCAGAATCTGGCAGTCATCCCCTAATTAGCAATTTCAGGAAGCTGGTATGTATCATAACAACATACTTTAATTCTACATTCTGAAGATTACAGCTTGTAGTAATCTAACAAGACTTTGAGGTATAACTATATAATCAATAACATTGCCCAAATCAGAGTTAATGGATTGTAAGGATTTATGATGGAGCAGTTAATGTAGCCTTCTTTTACAGGGAAGTCTCTATATGGCTTAGGACTGAAATTCCCAGAATCTCCAGCAAGTGTGTTTTCAGAGACAGTTTGGGAAAGGTGATACAATCTATGGGTTATAAAGAGGTCAGCTGCTCTGAAATGAAGGAATCTGATCCCACCTAGCAGTAGCACTGGAACTTCCACCCAAGACCATTTAAATTTCTTGATCAACAGCTTTCCTTGCACAATCACAAGGCACCCATACCATTTTTCAGAGAAATGGAGTTCTTCCCTTCCTGTCATTTTCTTATTTGTCTATGATTCATGTGGCCATTTTGGAGCATGAAAGTTCCAGAAATTGGCATAACTATGACTACAGTAGCTGTTTCTGGGCACCCCAAGGAATGCACATAACAAATTCATGGAATATTTATGAAATGTGGTAACAATCACAAGCTCCAAAGAGATGTCATAAGAGAAAGAGAGTTCTAGAAATCACTCATTATTTTAACTATGAATTAGAAACAAGTTCTAAAGCAGCACACCTATTAACGGGACCTTCCATCCAGTGGTGGTATTCAGCTGGTTCACACTAGTTCAGGTGAACTAGTTGTTAAATTGCCCCCTCCCCTCACACACTATCAAAGTGGATCCTGGGTTCTGTGCTGAAATGAGAAACAGGCAACAGAGTACCTGGCACGAGGGAAAAAGGAAGCCACCTGCTACTCCTCCTTCCGTCATACCAGACACTCCATTGCCAGTTTCTCCATTGCAGTGCAGCATTCAGGATCCATTTTGATAGCAGGGGGAGGAGGTAATTTAACAACTGGTTGTCCCAGGGTCAGGTTGGCCATTGTGGGAGGCTCATCCCACATGTACGGTGGAGCTGGAGGATGGGGATGGGCCATGCCTCCCACAACAGCTAACCTGACCCTGGGTGAACTAGTTGTTAAATTATTTGAATCCCACCATGGCTTCCATCTACTAAAGAATGGGAATGTTCTTTGCCTTCTTGGTCTCATGGCACAGGAGGCTGATCTTTGTGAAAAGTTGTCCTCATAATCAATACAGAGCCAAGAATTCTGCTTGTCTGACTTATCTTTCATTTATTTAATCATGTTGCAGTTCAGGATGGTCTGCTGGACAAGGCCAATAAATGTATAGACTGAGTCTGAAATAGGAGCAGGAAGAATTTGTCTCAGTACCTTTACCAGTTTTTCCAGGAATTAAAAACAGATGAATTAGATTTGGATAGGAAACCTTAATGGATTGTGGTCAAGCCAGGATAAAATCCGAACTAGTTACATGTTATTGAATGGGTTATACATTGGACTCAGGATAACATTTTAGTTGTACTTATTAAGTAACTTTCGTTTCTGTCAATTCAAGCACATTTTGTTGGAAAACAACCACAATTGGATGTTTCCATTATTTCAATGGACAATGCATGGCTTACAATTAATTATCCCAAATAAATAAATAAATAGTAAGAGGACTTAGCATAATGCCAAAATTTTAACCAAATCCAAATTTCTTTCTGAGATTAAAGACATAATGCAACCACACTGATGTAATGAGAATGCGAGTGTGAGTATTTCCTGTAGAATAGAGAATGTCAAACATATTCTTATATATCCTGTATTACATACACTAACCATGCTTAAGTTTTCTATACTTTCACCAAAAGTGTGAAATGATTAGGAAGGCACAAGGACATTTATCCCTGTCACACTTATTCACACTGTAAAGTGGACAGAGTGCCAAACGCTCGGCAGATACGTGCAAACGGATACTTGATCGGATTTGTCAGAGATAGATTTTGTACTCGGATATGGTTAATTCAGAAGTGTGAAAGGCAGAATGTTACAGTACTGTGGCAGCAATATGTCCATTTGGTAAAATATTATTAAGAGGCACAGGTGCCAGTAGGTTGACAGACCAACTAGAGTTGCTCAAAGATTGGTCATGCTGTAATTGATGGGTAAGTCTCAGGGTTTAAATTAAAGACAGTACCGAGATGAAGAAATGGAGGAAGATAAATGTTGATTACCCTTCACTTGGATAGGTCGTCACAAACCTACATATTGTGAGTGCTTCTTTTTATTCTCAAGAACATTTTTTTTAGAACTGATTTCCAGTATTTAGCAGCAATAACTTTGAAAGAAAATTGTATCCATTTCAAAAGCACTAGATTAAATGCACCATTTTTAAGGAACTGCAATACTACTTATTACCCAGCCAGGCCAACACAATATTTACAGTATATTTTCACTTGCACAGCAGCAATAAAAGGAACAGTGTGGTGCAGTCATTTTTCCAAGTTTAAACACCAAGGTCAATTAAGCATCTCATTTGAAAATAAACAGCTATGTAGAACAGATTTTTTAGAGATCAAGAAGATTTTGTGGTATTTAGAAATACTGGTTTAAACTGCTTAATATCTGGTGTATGAGCTTCAATAAGAAATTATGTTTAATTTTAAGAGTGTGCATCTTGTGATTATTAGATATGCAAACAGAATATGATCCAGTCACTTCAAAGACACAAACAGAATGTGAAAAATTCAATGTATTGACGTAACTGGTAATTAAGGTCATTATGTTACAGCAAGATTTTTTAAAGTTCTGCAGACACCAACCGAAATTTATCAATTGTAGATAATAGAGTTTTAAACTAAGCTAAGCTAAACTTTTAAATATAGGAAGAATTAAACATTCACTAAATGCATCCATGCACAATCTGGGGGGTTCTGCTGGACTCATGGTTCCTCCCAGGACAGCAGATGGAAACCATGCCCAGTTGGTGGTCTATGGAGATTCTCAGTCATCCAGGTCATGCTTGTCCCAAAGGTTTTTCAAAAGGCAATTGGACTTTCTTTGCTTTTGCTTGAAGACATTTTGCTTCTCATTCAAGAAGCTTCTTCAGTGGAAGATGCTTCTTGGATGAGAAGTGAAATGTCTTCAAGCAAAACAAAGAAAGTCCAGTTGCTTTTTGGAAAAGTACCTTTGGGACATGCCCAGTTGGCTTACTAGGGCCACCAACTCCTGGACCAGGAGAGACTGAAGGCAGTACTTTGTTATCTCTCACTTAGACTACTACAGTTTGCTTTATGTATGAATTTTGCAGGTGATTTGGAAGCTGTAGCTGGCACAGAACACAACCGTATGTTTGCTGGCAGATGTTAAGGCTATTCTTTAAGAGTTGCATTAATTACCCAGAGGCCTTAACCAAGGTGCTAGTAATTACTGTAAAACCCTTTGAAGCTTGGGTCCTAGTTACATCAGGGACCATCTTCTTTCAGTAGAATCTGTCCATCTCAGACTATTTGAAAGGGAGAGGATGTTACCGGTCCCCGCCCTAAGAAAAATGAGAAGGATTGGAATCCAGAAAATAACATTCTCAACAGTAGCTAAGCCTCCCAAATCAGATATGCTCCTATACCAATGGCATTTTTATTAATAGTGACATAGATGGCAGCAGGGTCTCCATGTTTCCCCAATATGGCTGCTTAGACCCATTTTCTAAAGACATGTTGGGAAGGGTGGGCCAAAACCACTTTTACATCTTAACATCATCCATTTGTTCTCCAAAGTGATAATAGCAATAGCACTTAGATTTATATACTGCCTTATAGAGCTTTACAGCCCTCTCTAAGCGATTTACAGAGTCATCCTATTGTCCCCAACAATCTGGGTCCTCATTTTACCCACCTCGGAAGGATGAAAGGCTGAGTCAACCTTGAGCCTGATAGGATTTGAACTGCCAAATTGTAGTCAGCTGGCTGCAGAAGTAGCTTGCAATACTGCACTCTAACCACTGCGCCACAGAGACTCCTATACTAATAAATATAAATATAAACATAATACTGTTGCTAGCACAATACAGTGTTTTTGGAACCGTTTGCATCGCTTTATATAATTTCATAATAATTTTGCACAACTTTCTTTAACCAAATACCCTTTGGGGGAGCAGAATTATGCCTCTTCCAGAATTTCAATTGGCTGATGGCAGGGGAATTCATGGAGGGATTGGGTCCAGAGACTTCAAATTAACTTCATTAGTGTTTCTGGAAGCTTTCTAAATGGGTAGCTTGCTGATAACATATAATATAACATCTTGGGTCTCCTTCACAATTCTCCTTCCTTTTTATATATTCCAGCCAGTCCCCTACCTCTCTTTTCAAATCCTGTTCTGTATCTGCATTCATTCAAAGCCTATATTAATTCTATTCCATATTTCTAAATTCAACATTGATTAAAAAAAACTTCTCAAGGCCATTTCTATATCGGTGTTCAGCTCATTAGCCATCATGAACTACCATCAGTGGCTGTATTGCAAAAGCAGACTTTCGCTTATGCAATAGGACTTCATTTCTTCCAGACGGCACTCTCAGTTTTGAAATCTGAACTAGAACATTTATTTTATTTGTTAAATTGTTTTGCTGTCTAACTCACCATGGGACTTCTCTGAGCATCTTACAACAGTAAAACCAAAGGGGAAAAATGGATTAAGAGTTGTAAAAATAATAACAGTAAAGAAATAAAATAATACAGATAAAGGTACAATAATATGAAAATAAGAAGATGAGCGGAGAAGGGGCAGGAAGTGCAGGCAGGGGAGAGGGGTAAGTTATTCCAGCTGCCGCCTCCAGTGATGTACTCCCCCACTTGATCCCCAGGCCAACTGGCAGAGCCAGGTCTTCAGGCCCTTGTGGAAGGAGAGGAGCTTGGGGGCCAAGCACATCCTAGGGAGAAGGATGTTGCATAACCTTCAAAATAAATGCAATTATATATTATAGAGTAGAGGCCATGAGGAGGATATCTGCTTTGCTGATGAATGCAGTTCTTAAGACTGAACTCTATATTTCCCTTGAATTTTATTTTATTCTTGTTTCTGGGCGCATAAACAGTTCTGCTCCATTTTTTAAGGTCCTGTACACTGTTACACTGGAACATTCCCAGAAAACAATAAACCTCTTCCTCCTCTCCCCCTTCCCCCTTCCTCTTTCTCTGCAATATTTGATTCTGCATATTCCATAAAATTTCCTCTGGTTTTAATTGTGAGGAAAGCCGCAGTTTGGTCAAGTCAGAGTATATTCATTAACTGGCAGAGACATGGTTAACAAAGCAAGCATGGCAACAGATCACCTAATGGGAGCTGACAGCCTGGGTGTGGTTTGGCTCTGTGTGCTTTGCTGAGAATTGAAAGTGAAACTAGACATCCTTGCTTGGAGCTGCTACTGCTTATGTTTTTGCTTATGTTCCATTGAAAGAATCTACAAATGGTGTTGTAAACTTTATTTCAAATATTACGATTATAAAGAAGTTAATGATCCTGCTGAATCAGTCATCTGTGTGTTTTCTGGACTTGAATTTCTGCTGCAAACTCTAATACATCATAAGCTCAAATCCGCTTCTTTCCTTAGCCAAAGCCATACAACTCTCAAACTTGCCTAAATCTATTCAAGGTAGCTTCTGGTAGCTCAAATGAGTTTTGTATTCTGTGACAATGTGTATTGACAAAGGAATGGAGATAGCCTGCTGGGGAAAATGTCAAGTCACAGCCTTATTTTCATGTATTATTTCATATTTTTCATAAAAATATGAAAATAACAATATTTCATATTTTTTAAATTATTTACAATAATTTTAAAATAATAATAATATTTGGGTACCTTTGGTAGCATATATGCCATATCATAATAGAGGGACAATAAACATTAGCTCAGATAGAAAATTCATCCCAACCCAATGAAATGCCATAGTAAATTTAGATTTCAGCTCTAATATTGTGAGAAGGAAAGGAGGGGTTTGGGAGGAAAGTTGTTTATAGAAAAATTGTTTATACTGTGCAAATTTCCTATGCTAAGTGTCGTGCATTGTTTAGGATAAACAAATGTAGGAGAATGAGGGACTGAGTGAGGGTGGGAGTATGTTATACAGTCATCTCTCTCTCGGCTTTTTAAATCAGCGATCCCGAGATCATTGAAGATGTAATTAATTTGTCTAAAATTAGCCATTAAAGTATTCATTGTTTTGGGTAGTGGTGGTGGGGGAGTGGAGAATCAATCGATAATGGGGTTATTGTTCACAAGGGAAGCAGTCACCAGAAAACATTTTCAAGCACCAGCTAATTAGCAGACATTTATCATATATATCATTAATGCTAATAACAGAGTGTGACTTAGTGAATAGGATCCTGAAATTTGAACTGCAAACACTTGGTCTTATCAAAAATAAACAGGGCATGCAACTGCAAGTTCCAAATTTGGAACTGTTAGACATTCACATAGCAGAGCTGTTTACAGAATATTGACTGGAGAACCTTTGACAAGATTAGTTCACAGTTGCAGATAAGCTACGTAGGTAATAGGGTCGCTACAGCCTTGGATTGAGCAATTCTAGAATCTACCCAGTTGACAGTGGTTTTTGCTTTGTTTTTTAAGGGAATTGTAGGATCAAAGTGTTGTTGAATCTAAATAATCATACTCATAATCAGGATGAGTTCTGAGCATAAAATTTGGGTCAGGTTCCCCTCCCTCTCCCCCCTCCAATAGTGAGGTTAAATCAGAAATTTGACTTAAATCCAAAGTATTGAAATCCAATCCAGCTTTAGGTTCCCACTATCTTTGGAAACCAACTATTACTGCATTTGTTTGACACAACTGAAAAAAAAAAAAATTCAGGGAATGACTGGAGCACCAGTACAGTAGTTAGAATGCCATACTGCAGCAAACGCCATCCACCCCCACCCCAAGTTCAATCACGGCGAGGTTCAAGGTTGACTCATCCTTCCATCCTTCTGAGGTCAATAAAATAAGGACCCAGATTGTTGAGGGCAATATGCTGGCATTGTAAACTGCCCAGAGAGTGCTGTAAAGCACTATGGGGTCGTACATAAGTACTACTGTTATTGCTAAATGTTCAAAGCATAAAGTCTGCCATTTGAAATAAATAAGTCAAAAAGTTTTTGTTGATGTTCAATAGGCTTTGAAAATTGTATTTACTTAAAGACGTTGCAGCAACTTTCTTTTCTTGGCAAAATGGGTTGACATTTGCAGACATAATGCCTTTTATGGAAAAGCAAAGATTTTAAAATTTCAAATGAATGTGATGAGGAGATATTTTGCTATAAAAATATGTATTATTATTTGGTAATGTTAAAAAAAACCCTGACAAGTCAATATCTTATGATCTATCTGACAATTTAAGGCTTTGTATGGTACCAAAGTCCAGAAAGTGAGGACAGCAAGGTAAAAGTTGAATAAAGAGGAACAGAGGCAGAAGCATATGTAGGATTAACCATATAAGTACCTAATTTCTTTCTATTACCAAACTGGGAAGCTTGACCAAAGTTGATATAATTATTCTTGCTTCTGGGAGAGAAAATTAAAAATATCCAGAATACAGCTCCCGTAGGTATATTCCAGATCATTATAGATGCCACATAAAAATATTTACTGAAGTTATAAAAACTTTGTAAAGCTATATTTGTTTTCCATCTCCCTGTTTTTGTACTTTCTTTATCGGGGAAAACATGTGAGATGGGAGTGTAGTATCAACTCACGTCTTCATGATAGTTAAGAAAGTTTATGGGGAGGAGGTTCCAGTTGAGTTTGAAGATCAGATTCCTAAGATGGAAGATCAGCAGGTGAGTAGAGTGGAATGGAATGGAATGGAATGGAATGGAATGGAATGGAATCGAATAGAATAGAATAGAATAGAATAGAATAGAATAGAATAGAATAGA
>NW_020769406.1:747729-770195 GCF_900518735.1 Pseudonaja textilis
GAATAGAATAGAATAGAATAGAATAGAATAGAATAGAATAGAATAGAATAGAATAACAGAGTTGGACGGGACTTTGGAGGTTTTTTTCCAACCCACTACTTAGGCAGGAAACCCTGTACCATTTCAGATAAATGGTTGCCCAATCTCTTCTTAAAAACTTATGTGTTGGAGCATTCACAACTTCTGGAGGCAAGTTGTCCCACTGATTAAGCCTGATTCCAATAAACATCCATTATGATCATAAATGTCATCATCATCATCATCATCATCATCATCATCATCCTTATCAGCTGACTTGGAAATTGATCTCCTTCAAATAAATGTATGGATAAAAACAAAGTTTTTAAGAAACATACATTTATTAAAGTATCTTGATGATTCTTTGAATACAACCATACCTCATTCCTTCTGAGAACCTGGATACCATTATATTGACACAGGATAGATGTGCTTTGCCACTGTTTCATTCAGGATGTTTTTGGACCTTTCAGGTTTCCCTCCAGCAGCATTATATCACCTGATAGCATCTCATCCAAGTACTGATTGTTTCTGACCCCATTTAATTTCCATGCTTAGAGTGGTTTGGTCAGAGCCTTTTGACATGCATGACTAATAAAAACTGAAGTAAACATTTCCTGTACTGAAAAGGTGAGGAAAAGAATAGTTTCTTCCACAGTGTCCCCAGAATTTAATTTCTACTCAGACCCACAATCTGATCTTTAATTGTCAAATGGTAATGCTATAAACAGATAATTCTTGATACAGAAAAATCTTAGTTTAATGGACCTTTGGGGGAAAATAGGTGTCCATTAAATCAAACTACCCATCAAAGCTGAAGATTTGTCTACATTTACATCAGTTGCATAATTATCACATTATGCCATCTGCATGTGGGCTTAGTGGGTTTTGTTCACTAAATGGGAGTGAAGTCAAACTCAAATGTTGTCCATTAAATCCAAAGTCTGTTAAGTCAAGGCCCATTAAATTGAAAGTTTTGCTGCACTAATTTTCAGCACATTTTATTAGAGCAGCATGTCTGGCTCAGATGCTTTTTTTTTTTTTACTCTCGTGTTTCACAAGGAATTTCATCTTGCTTACACTTTAAGGACTGAAATCGTAAATAAATGCATGCACCATCCCTTAGTGAAGGGGACACAGGCACTATCCAGATGCTGTATCTAATGGCTGCTGTGCTAATAGGGCAATTATCACACAAGTGGCAGAGTTGTCTGTGAGCTCCTCATTAGCACAGCCATCAATGGCATATTAATTCTGTGGATTCTTTGCTTTGACTAAGACAGTATGGTGTGTGTGGGCGCATACACACACACACACTTTAACTTGACTGCCATTTGCTTTTCCCACGTCTGCACCTAGCCGCTAATTCATTCCTTCTTTTGTTACTTTTATTTTTTTCCCCAACAGATCTGAAGTAAAGGGGTGTCATGGTGGAAAAGAAACTGTGAAATGCTGAAGCAAAAATTTAAGAGCCATATTATTCTGTTCTAAATTAAGTTTAACAGGTTGTGTTCACATTTGTGCAAGGACTTGATTAAGGTAACAATATCCTTAATCCTATTTTCTCCCTCCACACCTTACTCGCAGATGCTGCTGACAGCTTGCTAAATGGCACACACAACTATGAAGAGCACATTTATTTCATAGACCTTCATGCTGCAATCAATCATTAAAACAGCCTCCATTTGTCTTGGTGTTGGTTGTTATTGAGACTAACTGCCATGCAGGGGTGGCATTTTTAAAGAATTGTACTGCTGAAGAAGGAGCCAGAAACTTCATCTAAGAATGCTATCCATACTGCAATCAGATGTTGAATGAGCAATTATTCTGAAGGAGAAGATCTGGAGGAAAGACTTAGGACTTCCAGGCAAATACATTGAAAGGCAGGCTGCCAAAGCAAAGATGCCATATTAGTTCCATTATGAACTATCCTTGATCATCCTTCAGGCCTTTTTTTTTATAAAAAAAACAACACCCTATTATGTAGTTAATACTTTACAATTATTAAAATCAACATGATGAAATATTAGAACAAATGTTAACTTTAAAATTGACTTTAATAATAACAAAGAAGGGAAGGAAGGGAGCAAGATGCCCACAGGGAGAAACTGGGGTCTTAGTCCATTTACTGCTTCCAAAATGGGGTGGCCCCATTGGAGCCCCAGTTCTCTTGGTAGAGCCAGGTCTTCTGGCCCTTTCAGAGGGCCAAAAAGATGGGTGTGGATCTTACCTCAAAAGGTACAATATTCTAGAGGACGGGAGCCAAGGCAGAGAAGACTCTTCTCCTTAACTCCCATCAGCTGGATTCCTTGCTCAATGAGGTTCATAGCCTGCCCCACCTGCCATCGCAGATTGGGTGGGCCAATCTCATTGAGGCGAGATGGTTTCTCAGATAACCTGGATCCATGACCTGAAAGGCTTTAAAGGTCAGAACCAACCTCTTTAATTTAATACCTTTAATTTAATTTAATAAGAGCAATCATGGTAGTTCATGGTAAATGACCAAGTGCCTGATCCAACAGAATTATTATTATTTTTTTCAAATGAAAGATACATAGTCCGAGAAGTATGGCTTTGTTCTGACCCACACCCTTTTCCAACAAATCAAACACAATCCAAAGGGAACAGAAATATTTTAATGCTTCTGCAAAATAATTAGCTGTGATAAGCACAAGCCTTGCCAAACTTGCCAAAAGATAACAGACAAGAAATAATTTGCAATACAAGAATCTTCAAATACAAATTCAGGATACTGGAATGTCCACAACGCTGGAGTTTCAAAACATCTTTGCCTTCTGCAAAGAACTTTCATTTCACAGCTGGCTTTTATCTTCTTGAAGGAGGGGCCATTACTTTGCAGCCTTACTCCCAAGTCACCCGTGCTGTTCTAGCTGCTCTTTCCTATGAGCAATCCTGCATGCATGCACACTTGGTACAGGCTCCTCGGGAACCTCCTCATCACTGCTGCCAGCCCCTACAATCTCTGAAGGCAACAGTCCACTCCCTAATGAACCTGGCCCCTCATCTGAGTCCTCGCTCTCCTCAGCCGTCCGCACCTGCTGCCAGCTAACAACAACAGGCTTAGACGAGTGCTATATACAGTATAAAGTTGTCAGCAATAAGAATTTGACTTTTGGCTAAAATTCAAACATCTATTACTAGTTGTACTAAAGGGATTTATGCATATCCAGTAAGAGTTTTGATGCTCCCGCTCCTCCAAAACTTCTCATTAATGACATTTATAGCTTCCTGAAACTCTTTTTAACTTATTAAAATCAATTTATCACATAACACAGAACACTGTGATTTGAGAAATGTTGAAATCTCCATAGGTTATATTTACATGGTTATATGAATCTAAAGTAATGGTCAGGTTCTTAATGCGTTCTTAGGCGTACCCAAGTTTCTGCAAATACTTCTGAAAACATAGGGGGTATAGATCAGCTCTAGTTTCTGAAGGAATAAATATGCTTCAGTATCAATGGTATTTCAATGCTACATCTGTTGTTGTTACATGTGCATTTTATATTGTTATGGAAATAATGTTCGTAGAGTATTCTTGCAACTAATTGACCTGAGTCCTTTTGGTGCCACAACACCAATTTACAAAATGAAGTAGATATTAAAATGCATATACACTGAACATATACCATGCACCATTACAACAGCTATACTAATTAGAGAAATGTTACTGGAGTTTCTTAATCAGTTTTCACTGTTTTAAAATAGAAGCTAAATGGAAGGAAGATTCAGTGGAGAATGTAAAGTAGTTAAACGCAAATTATGGATGCTTCCTTATGCTCAGCAGCTAAGTTTGTTATTTGTTCTTCTTGTCTTCTTTTTTCCTAGTGCTGTTAAATGACATCTCTTAAAATACAGCATTATTTGTCCTCCAAAGTATAAACTATGTAATTCTGAAAGGGAATGCATCTTATGTTAACATTTGCATGGTTTTTGCTAGTACCCAGCTCCAGTCTAAATGAGAATCAGTTCGTTATGTCCTTTGGTTTAGTAATGCTAGAGGAGAAATTGATTCAGGTCTTAAGTTTGAACCAAAGTCTATTAACTTATGGTTTATGATTCATTCTTTAATTGGGACATTCACCTTCTATAGAAGAAAGGGTACCTAGGAAAGGCAGCCCAATGCCTGAAAAGAGGAGAGAAGGAATCATTTGTACTCAGGATTCCACAGGCCGCCTTCCTGGTGTCCAGTGACTTGTCCATGGTACTGCAAGCTATTCTGAACTTACACATCTATTTTTGCTACAATGGATATTAGATTGTCCTCCTGTTTGATCCTGTTTCTTATACAGGATAACAGAGTTGGAAGGGACATTGGAAGTCTTCTAGTTCACTCCCCTGCTCAAGTAGGAAACTCTATACCATTCTGGGCAAATGGCTGTCCAGTCTCTTCTTTAAAACCTCCAGTGATGGAGCACCCACAACTTCTGAAGGCAAGCTGTTCCATTGGTTAATTGTCCTCACTGTTAGGAAATTTCTCCTTAATTCCAGGTTGCTTCTCTGCTTGATTAGTTTCCATCCATTGTTTCATGTCTTGCCTTCTGGTGCCAAGGAGAATAGGTTGACCCCCTATTCTCTGTGACAGCTCCTCAAATATTGGAAGACTGCTATTATGTCACCCGGTAGTCCTTCTCTTCATTAGGCTAAACATACCCGGTTCCCACAACCATTTATCATACCATTTGGCTTCTAGTTCCCTACAAATCTTGCTTCAGGTAATATCCCCACCTCCCAAGCCACCACTGGCATGTGTGTGTGTGTGTGTGTGTGTGTGTGTGTCTGTGAATTCTGAATGTAGTTGCTGGCTACTCAAACCAAGCAAAATTTTGGCCCAGACCCTAATGAATCCTTTTTCACAATAAAATATTCATTATGCAACCATGAGATCTTTGTTATTGGATCAAGGAAGGAAGGAATAAAGGAAGGAAAGATTCTATTATAGTCACAAGGTTCATGCTACATAGTAGGTTAGCAGCTGTTTCTAGGCCAGCACCTGAAACAATGGACCAAACTGGATCTCATTATTACTGGCTCTTGTAGTATGACATTTAATTTCAATGCAGTGGAGGGACATTGTATGTGACATTTTTTTTCAAACAATTATAATGATTCCAATGGGATTAATTTAGAGTAAACCCCACAGAGGTTGAGTGAGTGGCAATTGGTTTTCAATCTGCCTTTTCTAATTTTTTTTTGGCACATAGCCTAATAATGTTGACAACATTCTTTCACAGCACAATTGTTTAAGTCTCAGTATTTCTCTATAGTGAATTTTAAATACACACACACACAAACACAGAGAGAAGTGTTGAAGGAAAAGAAATGAAACATGGGCAAAAGCTATGAACCAGCAAATTTAAATAACAATAATATAAATTGCCACAACATGGCATTAAAAATGATTAAAACTTCCAATTGATATTGAAAGTTTACCCTCACAGATATTCAGAACAACTTGAATAATTTGTAACCAGTCAGTTGGACATGTGTGCTTGTGTGTGCACATGTATATCAACAAATATTTTCACATCTCAGATTTTCTACAGCCTGCTTGATGGCATTTTATATTCATAAAACATTTACTTTGTCAAAATTTAATTACTGAGTGTTAAATTTCTTGGTCTATTCTGAGATATGTGGGGATATAACTATTATACTTGATACAGTTTTATTAATGTGGTCTGAATGGATAAACAGCCAATCTCCAGACTGACAGCAGCATACACATGGAAATGACAACTGTTTGGTTTTTTTTTTTAAAGTTATAGGTCTTCCTCAGCTAAGGTACATCTGGAATGAAATATGCTACAATAGTTGGCTTGTTTACTTATTGGACTGAAAGCACTTCCTATCTCATTTCCCCAAAGACAGATTCCTAGATTGGTTTCCATTCAGTTAGTGAAAGCAAGATTGTTGCTTCCTGATATAATCTAAAAGGCATATCACAAAAGAAAGAGACGAGCAAGCAAAAGAAAAATAGCACACCTGGGCACCAGTCCCTCATACTACATATTAGCTCTTCTATGTTCCAGGTGAAATAGTTTGAAAAATGAAAATAAGTAGAAGTAGTGACAAGCCAGATGGAATGGCCATCACCTCTTGCTTGGCTGCAGCTCAGTTCAATTTATAAGGAAATGATAAGGAAGAATTGCTCAGAGATTTGCAAAGGCAATAGCCAAAAATTTGAACCTTGGAAATAAAATATATAAACCTAGGTGCAGATATATTTTGATACACTTCTGTTTCAGGAAATTGATATTTCTATCCAGTTCTAGCCAGCTTTTCTCCTTTCTTTTTCACTTAAAGTAGCTTATTACAAACACAAATGCAGAACTTAAAACATAACAATTGAAAACCTCAAAACTAATCATAGCTACAACTAAAATCATTAAAAAAAGGTCCCTCTTGCTCCTCTAATTATTAGGTAGGGTTATTATGAGAGAGGTGGTCCAAGAGATAGTCAGATATTAACTATTCTAAGGTCAGTACCTAACTTGTTCATAGAAAGCATCTAGTTGTTAGCCCAAATCTTTCAATGTAGAGCTTCATGTTAGATGCAAATTACATCCCTATACATTGTGCTGATCAGCAGTCCAGCTGCTTCATTTCGCACTAATTTGCAGAATTGTAGAACTCTGCAATTTGTAGAATTGCTTGTTGCAAAATCAGTTGTAATTAAGGAAAGGATTGGTGGATCAGGAAGAGTCACCACTGCTGCTCTAATCATAACACTGAAAAGGTGTTCCTCACCTCAGTCACCATCTACAAATCTAATATTCTTTGTGGGGCAAAAGCATTCTCAAAACTGAGAATCCTTTTGAGGGATTGAAAAACCTCAAAACTAATCATAGCTACATAGACATCAAATGAATGTCTATGGAGATGGTCAGTCATCCAGACCATTGTTGTCTCAAAGGTGCTTTTTCAAGAGATAACTAGACTTTTTAGTTTTTCTCATTTCACTTCTCATTCCAAGAAGCTTCTTCAGCTCTTCTTCAGCCACCATTTTTCTGGATTTAATTTCTATTTATTTACTGGTTCACAATCACAGTAAAAATGGATTTGTTTGTTTTGTCCTGTTCTACCTTATTTGGACCGTTTTAGGCAGCACACTTACACCTTGAAGTAACTCACCCACCCCACTAAAAGACAGATTTCCAGTTTACATTTTCAGTTCAATTCTTGGGAGAGGGGCTTTCGTAATGCATGATACTTGGAATATAGAATATTCCTACATCTTTGGGTTTTATGATTTTATAATTTTGCAATTTTTTTTACCACAATTGCTTTATACATTTAGGTTTTACTATTGTTAACTACCAACAATATTGGATTATAATGAAAAACAAAGCTAAACAAATGAATAATTAACATTAGCTGAGTGTTCACTGGTATTGGTTGCTGCCTTGGTGTGGTGTAATATGGGGCTGAGTTGAGGGGAGGAGTGAAATGGCTGACTAACCTTAAGTCTCTTGTGGGGAAGAAAAGGCTGAAGGGAGGTCCTCCCTAAAAGTTCACAGTATCCAGAAGCTAAGTAATATGTGCTTCAGTCTAGAGAGATTCCTGTGTACAGGCAAACAGCAATAAACATACTGCTCTGATCAGCTCATGTTTTCCTTGTGCCTAACAAACTTTAATCTCATTAGACTGAAGCACACACTGCATAAATACTAGATAAATACTGTGAAGTTTTGGGGAGAATTTCCCATCAGTCCCTTCCTCTGGTATTGTCAGCATCTGGAGGTGTTGGCTGACTGAGGAATTCTGAGAGTTGAAGTACACAGGTCTTAAAGTTGCCAAGGTTGGACCCCCCCTTGATATATATATTAAACAGTAGAGCAGTAAAGACAGAACTGTGTAGAATACCATCAATTAATAGTTTTTCATATCCATATCATTTAACTCTGCTGTTCTAATAGTTGATACAGGTGTATATATAATTAATCAATGAAATATACCCTTCATACAAGCAATATGCATATAAATATTGTGTTTCCTCTCCCACCTGCCTCATTTTTCTATTTTATCGAATATAGAAATTGAGTTTTTGCTTCTATAGTCTTCTATGCAATACTGTAAGTTCTGTTGACATTTCTGTCTGCAATCATTTTTGCACAGAACAATTACTTACTCAATGTTTGCCATAAACATTCATAATAAAAAGAGGCAATGAAGGCATTATTCAGATTTTATTAATACTTCCTCTTCATTGATTTTAATACCACTTCAGAAACTTGAAAATAAATTTCTCTACCATTTGGTCTTTTCCTATTTGTTTGGTATTGTACCTAATGGAGCTTGAAATTAACACAACTTTTTTATTTACTTCCTGGTTTTGCATAGGCAATATCATGAATGTAGATCTAGCTTATTAGTTAAATGCTACTACAACACAGTCCCAAGTCAAAATATCTTGCTTCTCACTAACTTCTCAAACTTCAGAAGATAACCGCAAGTCTGTCTAAGTGCAAAATGGAACAGTCAATGGGGATGGCTGAACCTGGATACTGTTCCCTCCCCCGCTTTTAAGCCTATACAGGTTTCCAAATCTAACTGAAGATTTCTTAGCAAAAGAAATGCCAACCTAAGAAATTTCTTAGCAAAAGGAATGCCAACCTACACTAATAACATACACTGAGCAGTCTGCTTACATAAACTTCATGTATGCATGGAAATATTGTCCTACACTATTTCTGAAGAAGCTACAGTGTTTTTCTTAATGCAAATTACATATGCTCATGTGAAATTGTTACATCAGCTAAAACTTTTTTTTTTTTTTTTTGGTAAGGATCATTCGTTGGTCTATGCTTTGGAACTTCCAAATCAGAACCAGCTGTCTCTTCCTCCTCTTCCTCTTCCTTTTACAACAGTAAGGTAAATATTTCCACCAAAGAGGCAAAAGCAAAACTACTGTACAAGGTAAGCAATCTCAAAGGGTGATTTGGTGGAGTGGAATTGGGAGGGGAAAAATCATTCCCACAATGGTTATCATTTTCTTGATAGGTTACATATACCTAAGTGCCCAGGAACGAATAGAGGTATGCTACTTTCAGCTAATCTTTCTAATAAAATTCAGGGGCCTCCAGTTAGCAAATTCACACTTTCTTCTGACTATTCGTGTAGCAATCGTTTATTATTTAAAAAAAATATTTTTCCAGCAAGTAAAATCCATATTTTCAGTAATATGCTTTTTTTTTGGATGCATGCATCCAAAGCAATCTAATTCCCTGTTTATTTTTAAAATACTTTTCTGACTCAATATCTTTAATTATCGATTTTTAACTTTTCCTGGATTTTTAGTTCAGTAAGTATGAGCAATCACTATGAATGCCAGCTATGTTGACTTACAGAACTCAGTTTCCAGAAAGGAAATCTTATTTTCATACTCAGTAATTGATTGTCAGCCACAATGTCCATGCAATTCTGGAGCTAGCATGGAGGTAAAAAAAACATGTGTACTTTTTTCTCACATTCCTCAAGAATCAGACATACAGGAGCTACGTAATTGAATCAGTGCAAAAGTAATCAGAGATAGAATGGTATCTTGATACTCAACTGTTTTGAAACTCATTGAATTTGGTACTCAACACATTTTGATGTGGAAATATTGTCCCAGTACTTATCATTTGTTTAGTACTCAATGCTTAAGCTAGAGCTTGTTGGTATCAGCTACCTTGTGACTCACTGCATTATTCCTTATGGGGAAAATGTGTTTGATATTCATCGTTTCTGGCCTCCCGGAACCAATTAACAATAAGTACCAAGGTACCACTGTACTTCTCTAATCTTAACCTGATGCTCTCCAAATTCATTTTAGGATTGTAGTTCTCAGAATTACCAGTCAATATCAACACCAGTTTGAGTAAGACTTTAGCAAAAATTCTTAAGGATCCATTGAATTTTACTACAGTATTTTATAGTACACAAAATTGTCTGCTACAGTGTCTTGCCTATCAATGACTTCTTCAGCTTCAACCACAATAATACATGGGCAACCATCGATACAAACTCAAGGTAAACCGCTTCAAACTCAATTGCAGAAAATATGAATTCAGTAACAGAGTGGTCAATACCTGGAATGTTCTACCCAATTCTGTTGTTACAGCCTCAAACCCTCACAGCTTCAATCTCAAACTGTCTACTGTGGACTTCACCCCATTCTTAAGAGGTCCTTAAAGGAGGAGGGCCTACAGTCCCTGTCTTACTGTCCCCATTTATCTGCATTTACTTCCTTTGTTCATGTTTATGTTCATACCTATACTTGTTATCTTGTACATGTTTGACAAACCAATAAAATAAATAAATGGTTTCTTTCAGTGCTTCATGTGTACAATTGGATTTTTCTTCACAATAGTCTTCTTTTTCTTTCTAGAAAGAATATACTGTACTCTTCACTTTTGTCGAGTCAGAGAAATATTAGCTAATTTATTGTGCACCAAATCATTAATGTTTAGGTCCTAGTAAAAATGGATACAATATTATAGGAAGGGATAGATAGGCAATAATTTAGATTATTTCAACTTTGTTTAACATTATTCATAATTTAAACAACTTATAACCCAGGAAGATAAATAAAATAAAATTTTTTTAAAAAACCCTGTATCAGAAATTGAATTTTCTTTATTTTCTGGCAGGATATTATTGGCAACTTTCTATCCTCAGATAAAAAAAAAAAAACTTTTATTGACTGAATTTGTTCTATTAGATCGAATCACTGGATGGGATCACATACAACATTAAGCCAAAATCAAACAAATCACAATAATGCTTAGTCTGATCTCTGGTTTAATCACAGAAAGAAAACCTATTACGTCATTATTGTTTTTCCACTTCTGAGACTCTCTTTCAGAAATTGTTTAGCACTATGCTGGTTATAATTAAGGCTGTGCAGCACTTTGTATCTAAAAAGGAAAAGGTGCATAGTTAATATGTTTATGTTAGCAACTACAGGTAGTCCTCGAATTGCAACCACAATTGAACCCAAAATTTCTATTGCTAAGCGAAACATTGGTTAAACGAATTTTGCCCCATTTTATGACATTTCTTACCAGAGAACATCTCTTAACAACCCTAACCCCAACCCTCACTTAACAACTGTCTCACTTAACAATAGAATCTGGCTTCCCCATTGACTTTGCTTGTCAGAAGATGACAAAATGCAACCATTACAAATACGAGTTCAGTTTCCAAGTGTCTGAATTTTGATCACGTGGCCATAGGGATGATGTAATGGTTGTAAGCATGAAACACAGTCATAAATCACTTTTGTCAGTGTTGTTGTCACCTTGAATGGTCTCTAAATGTGTTATTGTAAGTCAAGGACTGCCTGTGTTTAAATGTATTTCCTAGGTGCACACTGCAGCTGCTAAGGAGAAGGGCTGTGTAATTCAAGAACAAAACAAAAAAAGCAACAGTTTTAGGAGATGGAGCACCCCTCAATTTTCCAAAGACTCTTTTTCCCTTCAAAAGCATAATACATCAGAGATAGAGTGATAGAATTTAAGGAACAATGTTTGTAACAAAATTAAGGGTGCATTAACTAACAGTCTTATCATCCATTGTTACAGAACATTCAGATATCTCTTCTGACATTTCAGAGTCCCTTGCATTCCATCTGAACTAGCACTGCATGCCAAATCCCCAGATACATACTAAATCACTTTGGATAATGAGCCAATATGTAGAGTATAGGGAATTGCCTTGCAGGAGCAGAGGAAGGAAAACCAAAGGCAATGGTGAGATAAGAGAAGTTTGAACCCATTCCAAGAAATCAACCTGAAAAGATATCTTGGACAGATCCATCACTGGTTCACATAGATAGAGTGTTACTATAACAGAGAGCCAGTCTGGTACAGGGATGAAAGTACTGGCCTAGAAACCAAGAAACTGAGAGTTCTAGCCCTGCCTTAGACATGAAAGCGGTGGTGAAATGCTACCGGTTTGGCCCAGTTGGGTTGAACCGGTAGCAAAAATTGCTACCGGTTCATCCCAAGTGGTAGTAAAAAAAAAAAGCTCTGACGATCAGCTGAGAGGAGAAAGAAGAGAAAAGCGCAGGATTGGCCCTCCAACCCACCCCTGCACTTTTATGTTCTTTATCCTCTTAAATGATTGGTGCAGCAGAGCCTCAGCTGGTGTTTGGAAAGCTGCACACACGCGCACATGTGCAAAGTACGTGATCACTGAACTGGTAGGGAAACTGGTAGAATCCCACCAAGGCATGAAAGCCCCCTGGGTGACTTTGGGCCATTCTTTCTGCCCAACTCATCTCAAAGAGGATGTAGTTGTGAGGCAAATAGGAGAGAAAGGAGTATTAGGTTTCTTCTTTAGTTATTATTTACTTATAAAATAATAAAGGTGGGATAAAAATCTAATAAATAAATAAATAACTGTTCCAATCAAAATAGTCCTGACATGGCACTGATTAGTCCAGTTGAGGGGTCTCCAAACCTGGCAACTTTATGACTTTTGGACTTCAACTCCCAGAATGTCCAGTAATTTTAGAGACCCGTGGTCTAGTTTATCAGGTTTTTTGGCTTCCAGTCAAATATCTTATCACTTGTTAATGTACTTGTTAATGTAAATTGTTTTCTTTTACACTAATAATAGTTTCAAGTTTATTTTTGTTTTGCTTCTTAGAAAAACAATTATATCCTATGGGGATATGAATGCCATTATTTATTTATTCATCACAGTTTTGAACCACCCATGTCCCTCACAGAAGGACTTTGGGCATCCTGTGAGTTTGGATGGCACCTGTGGGCTGCAGAGTGCAAAAATATGTGTACATGACAGTAGAATTTGCATACAATTATCCTTGTTAGAAATCTCTGTTCTTCATTATAGATTATTTTTGCATTGTAATTACTGAGATGTTCCTGTATTGTTCTTTCATAAAGATGTGATTGTCTAAATGTAAGACGTGTGACACCCACCATCAAAGATTTATGCATGTTTACACATTATTCTGATGGTTTTTTTTAAATATAAATCCTCGTTATTATTTGATTTTGCTAAGATTTTGCTAAGAGAAAATTTACCAGACAGTTCATCCAGAAAATAAAGAACAAACTGTTTGTTTAGTTTTCTGCAGAACAAAATGTTCCACAGAAATTTAAAAAAGACCATCCTGTAACATATTCCAGGTTTCAGAAAAAACATTTATTGGATGTAAGGTAGCAACTATTGGAACAAAATATGACAGAATAGATGTAGCATAGTATGGGGGGGAAATGTTAATACGCTGGCTTCATGCAGAGAAATGAAAAGGATAAAATCGAAGAGTGACCATCTAACAGTGAAGGGATAATTCCCTCAACGCTGTTCAACTATTACAAAGTCTGCACTACTGATACTATTAATCTTCTCATCACTCCTAATCACCCATCCCCTCCCACTTGTAACTGTCTGACTGTAACTTTGTCGCTTGTATCCTTACGATTTATATGGACTGTTTCCTAGTATGATTTGATTGCTTATTGTACCCTATGACTATCACTAAGTGTTGTACCTTATAATTCTCGACTCTTGACAAATGTATCTTTTCTTTTATGTACACTGAGAGTATTTGCCCCAAGACAAATTCCTTGTGTGTCTAATCACACTTGGCCAATAAAGTATTCTATTCTATACTGAGCAAATCATGTAGGTTGTGCCTTCCTCCTGCAGCCTTTCCTAGTTTACTTTAAATTAAAAATGGGGATGCTGAGAAGAGAAGAGGAAAAAGAAGTACACAATGCAAGTTAACGTTGTTTTGTACAACAATGTGTCACATTCCAAAGACATGAGAAAATACACCCTAGTATAACTCTGATACTGAGATTTAGACATCTGTATCTAGCAAAATGCAATTATTAGAGAGCAATTGGAATGTCATGAAACCCGGTTTTCAATTCTTTGTTGTTAAATACTTGCCATGTTCAAAGTTGACTTAAGGTTGTATACAACACTATTGCATTTTGCCTACTCTATTATTACTTTGATATCACTGACATTACACCAGTTATGTTAATTTAGTTTCCTGGCAAACCTAGTCTATTTTAAAACATCTACAATGTTGCCATCTATCTGGGTCTCATTTGAAACACAACCTCCTCCCCCCCACCCATGAGCAAGTTGATATTTCTTAACTATTGTTCTGTTACTTCCTAAAGGTTTTTAGCATGTTTATCTTGTTTAGCTGAGTTGAAAAATGTAAAAGAGAGGAGGGGGAGAGAGAGAGACTGAGACTGTAATGTTAATCCATTGTACCAAATGTTGACTGTGATTCTTGCATCAAGTAGGGCAAGTAATAATAATAATAATAATAAGAGTAAGGAAGTGGTGGGATTTAATCTATATGTAGTCAGACCACAAGTACAGGTAGTCCTCAGCTTGCAATCACAACTGAGTTCAAAATTTCTGTTGCTAAGCGAGACAGTTGTCAAGTGAGTTTTGCCTCATTTCCAGCCTTTCTTGCCACAATCGTTAAGTGTATCACTGCAGTTGTTGGGTTAGTGACATGGCTGTTAGGTGCATCTGGCTACAAGTTTACAAAAGGTGATCACATGACCCCGGGACGCTGCAACTATCATAAATATGAGAAAGTTGCCAAGCGTCTGAATTTTGATCACCTGATCATGGGGATGCTGCAACGGTCATAAGTGTGGAAAAACTATCATTAATCACTTTTTTCAGTTTTGCTGTAACTTTGGAGGGTCACTAAATGAATGGTTGTAAGTTGAGGCTATCAGTGGAATAGAACTATAAAAGTGACACACCCACAGCAGTGAAGAGAAATTTTATGCATTCAATGGTTAGATTATCTTCCATGCTAGAGGTGGTATTCAGCAGGTTCTGACCAATTCTGAAGAACCAGTAGTGGAAATTTTGAGTGGTTCAGAGAACTAGCAAATACCACCTCTGACTGGCCCCGCCCTCATCTATTCTCTGCCTCCTGAGTCCCAGCTGATTGGCTGGGTCTTTTTTTGTTGTCCTGCACTGGAGAATGGAGCTGGAAAGCAGGTTGGTGGGATGGGGAGAGAATGGAGATTTTGCAGTAACCTTCCTCTGGCACTCCCACCAAGCCACACCCACCAAGCCATGCCACGCTCATCAAGCCACGCCCACAGAACTGATAGTAAAATTTTTGGAATCCCACCACTGCTCCATGCCAACTTGATAAATCCCATAGTATGAAAGGAGGAGCTTCTGGAAGGGAATCTCTGTTCTCTTATGCCAGTCCAACACTTTTCTTCATATGTTGAGAAAGAAAATGAGAAATCATGCCTCCCTTTTTCATCACAGAAGTTTGTATGTTTGATTTATTGACTGATTCATTAGAATTTGAACCTCACAATAAACCCCCTGGCAATTCTCTCTGAGCAGTCAGAGAGGATAGTAGTAGAAAGCAAAAGTGTTCGGGTGCAAAACTATTATCTTGATTATTCATGCATCCTATATACCAGTGGTGGGATTCAATTTTTTTTACTACCAGTTCTGTGGGTGTGGCTTGGTGGGCATGGCAGGGGAAGGATACAGTAAAATCTCTAGTCAGAGGTGGGATTTGTTGGTTCTTCAAACTGCTCAAAATTTCTGCTACTGGTTCTCCAGAACTGGTCAGAACCTGCTGAATACCACCTCTGATACAAACATAACTAAATATAAAAAAAGACCAAAGAAACACAATGCAGAAAATAATAAAAGAAGAGGAGGGAAAGCTAAAAAAGAAACAAAATATACAAAACATATATTTGCAGACATATCAATACATTGAAGGCATGGTTCATTAGCTATTCATAGCTGATTTATATTAATTCTGCAAACCACTGAGTAGTTGGAGTCATATGTTTGCCTTGCTGATGTTGAATAGTCTTTTGGCTATAAGTCAACTTCTGTGTGCCAAAAAATATAAACATCTGAAAATATTAAATCTGAGGTTTGAGTTAGTGCATGTTATTACTTCTTACCAAAATGCAACAATACAATATATTTAATAAAGCATCAGTTTTACAATGTAAATGCAACAGGTCATATTATCTTTTGTTCTTTCTAATTGAAAAAGGGTGTAATCTGAAAATTTATTGACATTATTTGGGCTTTATTAACATGATTTTTTAATTGGTCAAGTAAAAAAAAACATGGAAGCAAAAAAGAAAAGAAAAGAAATGTACGTAAGGGATTTGGGGGAGAAAAACAAACCTAAACACACACACACACACACACACACACACACACACACACACACAAAGAGAGAGAGAGAGAGAGAGACAGAGACAGAGACAGAGACAGAAAGACAGTGAAATTCATTCTGATAGCTTCTCCTCCCTCCCTCTCCTTCCTTCCTTCTTTCCTTCCTCATTCATTCATTGGTTCCTATGTCTCTGTTAGACCTTCTAATGTTTCAGCTAACTCAAAAGCCAGGAAAAAATAAAAGGACAACTCTCGAGAACAGGTAAATGCTACTTACAAAATAGGAGATCAAAATTTTCAACTGCTCCTGTAAATAATATCTTGATAGAATGAATTATATCAGCAGTTGCGGCCATCATCTAACTCTTTCAGCATATCTAAGAAATTTTCACAAACCAAACTGTCTACTCTTAAAGGTATCTGCTTTTCAAATTCAAGCTGTTGGTTAGACATTCAGAGCTGTTCCAGAAAAGCATCTCTCTACTTGATAATGAGTTAGAATGCTCGGATTTTTTGCTTGATGTATGGTTGTATTGTCAGCTATTATTTTTACTTTTAATTTTGATGTTCTTATTTATATTGTGTTTATTGTTAATTCAAATAGCAGATGTACAGGACTGTATACCACTCAGAGTTAGATAAGCAGGTTTTCTTAGGAATAGGGTCTGACAAAGAGGTTGTATTCAGCAGGTTCTGACCAGTTCTGGAATATTGTTAGCAGAAATTTTGAGTAGTTTGAGTACTACCTCTGACTGGAGATTTTACGGTATCCTTCCCCTGCCACACCCATCAAGCCACACCCACAGAACTGGCAGTAAAAATTTTTTGAATCCTACTACTGGTCTGGCACACAATACAGTTCCTTGGTTTTGGGATCTATACACCTAATTCACATTAATATCGAGTCACTATGGCTTAACGTGAACTATGTATTAAGCTACAGAAGAACAAGATCACAAGAGAGAAAAGTAAACAGATTTATTGTAACTTCAGAACTACAGCTCTTTTAATATACGGTCTACAAGCTTTGACTAGCAACAAAACCTGCTTGGGAATATGCGAATCACATTGAGTGAAATGTCAATATTACTCAGGTCATGGTAAGAAGACATCTTCAAGGAAATGTAAAGCTTTGTTTAGGTAAAAGTTTGTGTTTTTTTTGCTAAATATTCTATTCTTTGGAGCCTGCAATTTGAAATAAGCATTCTTTTATTGATTCCTCCACATCTTTCCTTTCACAGAGATGGAAGCGACATAATTGTGTCATTCTCTATATATGCTGAGCCTATGACTAGGTAACACAAGGATGAAAGATATCACAATAAGAAATAGATTCCCCAGGGTTCACTATGTGTGATTGTTGGGAGGTCAGAATAAATAAATTCCACAGACATCAAACTTCATTTTTATTTCCTGAAAAGTTAACTGTATTGCTCTCAGCAAGTCCTCTTTTCAGAGTTTCCCTCATTAGGTAATCCTCAGTCTAATTTTACTTGAAAACACCTCAGGGTTTCACCTTACTTTGGACTTGATGGTAAATTTAGATGAGATGTACATTTTTTTCAAAATGATTTCTACAAAGTGGTATGGTTTTCAAGTATCCCTGAGTAATATTGCTGATAGCAAACAGGAATTTCAAGAGCTATCTTTAGGAGAATATGAGTCAGTATTGTTATGTTTCCTAACAAAAAAAGTCAAACTTTACTTCCCAAAAGCCCACAAAAATTATTTATGGAAAAGGAAATCTGGGAGAATCCTTCCAAGCACATAGAAAGTTCCCCAAACTAAGTACTATTTATTGGAATGAAAATGACTTCTGAAACTGGATCTGTTCAGTACAGTTGTTTTCATTCTCCTTCTTCCCTTTCAATAAATCTGGTTAAAGAAGCTTCTGTAAGAATTGTGCTTTCAAGAGTAATCACCTGTCAAGAGGCTGACATTAATCTCAATGACTGGATTATTTTCACTTTCAGAAGCCATTTTATCTCTTAGCCTGCTACAGCAGAAATGTTCTCAGCCACTTAATCAAGATCTCTGTGTGGACTAGTAAAGAAGCCATTCTTTTGACTGATAACAGAAGAAAGTCTGCACATTCAGAATGGGACATCTTTTTCCAGCTGTGAACATACCATTGTTACCATATTGTTTACCTGTTTCTTTAGTTTAGCCAAGATAAGAAGAAGATTACAGGTTTTTGTTTCCTTTTTGTCATCACTTTAACACAACCTGTGGAACGTTATGACATAAAAATGAACACAGTCATTGCCATTTTACAGATGCAACTGTGATATTCTTCCCATCCTAAACAACTCATTAATTCAAACAATACCTTGCTGATCTAATCCATATCTATAATGCTTTAAGTGCCTATCCTTAATATATATTTATTCCTCACAACAAAGTATGTTATAAGGAGAATAATTGGATGTCCTAGAGAATTCAGTTACCCTGCTCATTCATTCTACTATGAAATGTAACATACCAAACTGCAGAACCACATAGAGAAATCTGGGGTATGACATGAATTCTAATTCCCACAGAAATCAATAGGATTAAATATGTATCTCTATACGTCACTCAGTGAGTGAAATTTATTTGGCATCTAATAAAATAGAGTTAATTAACAGGCCCAACAATATGGTGCCTATTGGATTCCAATATTAGATTCCAGGCAGTCAGATTTTTCCACTATGCCTACAACAAGAAAATAATTATTAGAAATCACAGGTGTGAATAGTAAACAAAAGAAGAATTGGTTGAAAAATGAAACTTGGTCATTTTTAGTTAAATAGTTGCCAAAGGTAAGTTGTAATTTATTTAGTTCTCTATCTACAAACATGGGTTCTTTTAAAGAGTATTTTGAAATGTTATCAACAGATGGCAAAACATGATAGCTTGTTGCTTTTGTGATGATTTTAATACTTAGGAATAAAAATTTAATCATTTGCATTCAATACAGGCATATAGTAGAACTCTGTCAAACCAACCCAACCCAGAAAAGAGATTTCTGCCCTTTAGAAAAGAGAGATTAAAAAAACATGAGAATGAAGACAGAACTTTAGATCCTATTAATGTTACCACTAAGATAAGTAGGACAAGATTGAATTGCTTGTTCTCTCAAAATAGGATAGCTATGCGTTTCCCCAAAAAGGTTCAGGAGAATTTTAAACTTTGAAAATACAAGCAAAGCACCTCTTTGTATTCATTAAACCAAGGTTACACTTTGCACCAGACTGAAAATTGATCCCACTGTTTTAAGGAACTGATTCATTAAAGCTAATACAACTCTTAAAGGAAATGCAACTTGTGCATCTTCTTTTTTTTAATAAAAATGGTGAAATGTTGATATGAAATAAGCAACAGCATCAGGAATTTAATATGACTATCAGTTCTCCAAATAATCTTTTTTATATTTAGCATAATGTCAATAAATAACTCATTTCATTGCAGAAAATGTAACAAAGATTATAATATCTGAACAGTCAAATATAAATTTATAAGTTATTTTAATACTGCCTATATAAAAGCCTTTTGTGCTGTTTCACAAAAGAGAGCCTACTGATTTTTTTTTTTCAAATATACTGCTATATAAACACAAACACCCTTTTTAAAGCATGGTAAACAGAAAAAGAGGCAGCTTGTGAAGAATTTTCTAATAGTTTGGAATGTCACATCACAACAGCTTTTGGAGAACTGAAATATCTTGTACTGGTTCCAAAACAGAATTTACATATCATCCACTGGAAAAAAAAAATCAAATTCTAGGACATTATTTGAAGGGACTAAAGTTCAAGATTGTTAAAAGTAAAAGTGACTTTATATGCTGTTACTTTGCATAACCCTGAATGGACTTTTGTTGATCAGAACTAAACGATAAGATTTTAAGGATTTATTAATAGATAAGAAATGATGTATAAGAAGAGATTATTTGTTACATTGTAACAGAAGCTAATAAATTACTAAGTTTATTTATATTTGTTGTGATGAAAAAAGTAGTTTCTTTATATGTTCCTTTCCTTTTTTTTCCTATATTCTTATTTTTTCTTTATTTTCTCTTTACATTTTTTTCTTTTCTCTGCTTTTTATTATTTTTCTTTTATTTCTTTCAGTTTGCATTGTTTAACCTTTTTAACTGCATTTTTTATAAACTTACTGTAAAAATAAATCCTTTATTAGTGTTCTTTTTGATTTTTGTGGAGATTTTATAAGTATGTATATATAGATATAGATATAGATATATAGATATAGATATTATAGATATAGATATACAGAGAGAGTTATATAACTATAAACTGTAGGTAGAGATATTTAATAACTTGTTTTCTGGGAAGTTTTTAGAAAAGATTAATACATTCTAAACAAAGTATCTATTACAGAACAAAGCAAACATAAAATGAATGATGAGAAAATTATAATTAAATCAAAGGCAATGGGATGTAAATAGCAAGTAAACTCTCTGGAGAAAACAGTCTGTAGTTAGGAAGATGGCAAGATCCATTGTCTACTTGTCCTTTCTCTTATGTCCTTCCACTTGGAAGATATATTTGGAGGAAAACTTCTGAAGGCAATTACAGTGTCCACAAAGATATGGAGAGAGACATATTTCTTCCATTTTTCACTCAGTTGAGTGTTACAGGGACGCTGATGAAATACCAAACAAAACCCCAATCCATATGATTGCACTCGGATTCTTTTTCTTTTATTGCAAAAAATCTCCCTCCCCCAAACCCCCACTGTTTTGTCATTTAGGCAACAAGTGATTTTTTTTCCCCTCTGCAGTTTCCAAATCCAAATATGCCCACGCAACTACCAAATTGAAAACAAAAAAAAAAAACGAGATTCATTTCTGACGTTCAAAGGAGAAAGGAAGAAAAAAAAAAACATAAGCAATGCAACTTTTTTGAAAAAATGCTGTGTCTCGAAGGGAAAATGCAAGAGAAAAAAACTCCGTGATTGGTATGATATACTGTCTCACTGCCTAGATCTGGAAAAGATTATTTGGCTGCTTTGATGGCTACAGGGCCTTTGAATGTGGCTCAATGATCGGGAATAGCATGCTCAGTTATAGGAAAGGACAGCTTTATTATTATTATTATTATTATTATTATTATTATTATTATTATTATTATTATTATTATTTAATGTTCAGGGTACTTTGACGTGTTTTGTACATCACTGACGTCTTGAAAAGGGGGATTTATAAATGAGAAAAATAGCCACTGTCGTGGGATAAGCAACATTTTGTATTTCTCTTGCAAAAAAGTGAAATGCGTAGAACTTCGTATCAGCATGAGGTGTCTATTCCAGAAGCATTCTTGTTGTATTAGTAGAGGCAGCTGGGTGGCATGGTAAATGTGTCATTTGCTATTTGCCTTCTCTGTGACCTGGATTTAAATTCACAGAGGTGCAGAATGAGACTTCAGTTCTCTCACAAAGCTATTAAGCTCTACCACACAGACAGGGCTTGTGAGAGATTGAAAATTAACCAAAACCCTTCCCAACCATTGGTTGCCTTGTATATCCCAGCATTGATGTGTGTCTGTGTGTGTGTGTGTGTGTTGGGAGGAGGGGGTTCGCACACACACACACACACATGCACACATAGAGACACACTCACACACTTGAAAGCTTTGAGAGGGAAAAGAAATGATTTCTTATTAAAAGGATTCTTTCTCTGGAAAAGCAAAGTGCCATGAATAAATCTTCTGTTCGCTCTGAGAAGCCCTGCAGAATAGTCTAAATGGTAAAACAAGCAAGACGAACTAGTATCCATTTCAATATACACTATCTATTCACCATGCTTGCCAAATTCAATGGTTTTAAGCAATGGTAGAAAGGAACACCAATGGGAAAAAGAGATTCACTTTTCCACTGTTCTGCACCATAGCCTGCTCAGTTATGTCAAAGTCTATTTTAAAAGATTCACTTGTAAGAGATTCACAGTCTCCCCAAATTAACAAGGTGATAAATAAATTTATCTTTTACAATAAACCCTCATGCTTATTGTATCGCTCTTTCACACCATATCATATGATGTGATATGTCCTCACTGGCAGAAGCATAAATAGGATGAGCCAAGCCATTTCTGTTCTCTAGGTATGCATTGTGCCCAAAGCTAATTCAGGAAAATCATTTTGCATTGCTACAATTTATTGGGGATATTTGGTAAAACTGGGATAGAATAGAACATTCGGAACAGTCAGGATTTGGGAATACATAGGGAATCACAATACATTAGAATTCTCTCTCTCTCCCCCCCC
>NW_020769406.1:770205-785249 GCF_900518735.1 Pseudonaja textilis
TATCTATCTATCTATCTATCTATCTATCTATCTATCTATCTATCTATCTATCTATCTAGCTATCATCTAGCTATATTGTTCCATAGTTGGGAGAAAACAATGGCTGAGTTCAACTATCAAGTTAACTCAAACAATGACTTGGTTGACGTTGGGGTACTATATTCAGTGAACAAAAGCACTGCAGATTTTAAACCATAATTGCTGAATTGTACAGACCAGTAATTACAGATTATTTCATAAACCACAATTACACAAATGGTAATCACAATTACACAAATGGTTTTAGAAGGTTAAAGAACTGAACTGATTGAGTGGTCAATGTCTGGAATAAGAGTGATCAATGTCTGGCATACTCTACCTGTCTCTGTGGTTTCTTCCCCAAACCCCCAAAACTTTAACCTTAGACTTTCTACTATTGACCTCACCCCTTTTCTAAGAGGTCTGTAGGGGACATGCATAAGTGTACCAACGTGCCTCCTGTCCCTGTCCTATTGTTTCTTTTATTTTTCTTATATGTATCTATGTATTCATAATTATGTTTTTACTTATACCTATTATCTTGTAAGCAATTGACAAACCAAATAAATAAAATAAATAAACTCTTGAAGCTTGGATGTTCCTCTACCTCTACCATGTATTATGTTTGGAAATTGTTAATAGCGCAGGGATATGCAAAATTATTTTTCAATAGTGAATTTAAGAGGGAAGAAGAGCTGCATATCTTTCCCAGATGGCAGGAAAAGCATTAATCATAAAGCAGTGATAACTCTCCGCACCCAGCACACATTTGATATGGTACCTCATGCTGCAAGCAAAGACCAGTCTTTACATGAGAATTTCTCCCAAAGGATGATATACTTATGAAGAAATAATAATAATGAAAAATAGTTACTGTTCTACTCTGGCTTGTTTTTAATCTTCATTTATAAATCAAGCTTTTAAAAATATCATTCGAGAATGAGTGTTATATATAAAGCCAGTAGCTAATGACTTACCATTTAATTGCAAGCTATAAGAACTTAAAAATAGTGCAAGAAATTCATTTCTTATGTCATTTTAGCCTTTGAGTAAATGATGTACATTCAGATGCTGACAGCTTTTAGATGCTTGAGCAATGACATTTAATCTATTTTGACATCCTTTTATTCCAAAATCAATGTCCAAATACCACAATTTAAAATGCGTTTTTCAAAAATTACATAAAGATATTAGACTCTTACAAGTTTTTCCTCCCAGTAAAGTTATGATGTCCAAATATATGCTTGTCTATGAATCTGAAAATGTGATTTTTCTACCCCTTTCATCAGTGAAAAAATAGTGCTGTGTGCATAGCTTATGTCAGCATGCCTCAAATATGGTCCTTTCAGATGTATCAGATGACAATTCCCAGGTAACACATGATGGACTAACTGGAAATTATGGGTCCTGTAGTCAAATACATCTGGTACAATTGATTGAAGAAGGTTGATTCATACTATTATTCATAGGACTAGACAAGGACCATAAAGCAAGGCCATATATTGCTATTTATACAATTGTTGATATCATATGATGTCAAACTCCTGCCATACAGCTTTATTAGTAGCATCTTTGTTTAATATAATGATTCATCTATTCATCTTGAAATGTGAACCACCAAATAAAAGAAATCATCTATTCCTGGGTAAATTGGGGCTGCATAAACTTACAATCTATCTTTTGAAACACCCTAATGAAGTACAGAGAAGGTGAGAACAAAGGATCCTGCAGTGTAACGCAACCAAACCTCCTTTTCGGTTCCCATTTTAAGAGAAATTACTAAGAGGAAAAAGTCTGCACCCAGCTTGGTCAATTTTGAAGTAAGAGAATTAAGCACCCCTGGTCTTTCAGCCCAGCCATGCCTACTGAAGAGAAGGAATTAAATGAAATGTGTAATTAGATCTCCTTTCCCCCCCACATATGTACCAATTCAGCCATTAGCCTATGTAAGACAAGGTGATGTGTTTGGAGGACATCCACTGAAGTATCACAGCAGGTTCATTCCTATTTTTCTTTAATAGGAACGCTGTTCAGCTTATACTAAATTCCCATTATGTTTTGCCTGCTCTCATCACAGATTCACTCTGTGGAGTATCAGTATTATCCTACGGTTCATTTAAAAAAAAATACACAACTGTAAAATCATTTGCATAAACAACTTTCCCAGTACAATACAAGCATTTTTTGTACGCAATAAGAATTGCTCATAAAATCCCACAACGTGTAGAGTACCAAAGGTAACTGTGTCCTGATCAGCAGGGCAATTCAGTAAACATGAATTAGGTTAGTTAAATCCATGGATTTAATTTTAATTTTAATTTAATCCATGGATTTCACAAAATTCTCTAATATTGTTTTTGTGCTGTGGTTTGAATATGGCTTTTTTATGATTAGGAATGTAGCATCTGCTATGCTACTGAGTGATTGTTCCTACATGCATGCAATCAGGAACTTCCTTCCTCCTCCTCTATTAAAACAACTGGAAAAAAAATCCCAGTAAAAGCAACGTAAGAAAAACAATTAGCACTTTTCTCTGATAAATAACTCCTTAAAATAATAAGTTCATAATTTATGAGTGGAATTAGAGAAATAGAATTAAAGCATGACTATGGCTTGATTCATGAAGATTTATGCCTTGTTGGCATTGCATTCTTACAGCTGGCATTTCCTATCGCCTAGAGAAAAAGGACATAGACACAGAACTTAGACATGGACCTGTGCCTTATAGGACGAATTTAGGGAATTCACTAAATTTACTTTGGATTGTTGATGACATAAGACATTTGTAACAAATGAATCCATCCCTTCTCACATGAAAATCCAAGCAAAATGAAATGTTACAAAGTAAAGGAAGACAATGTCCAGCAAGGATGTTCCATGGTGTAAGAATTAGGGCATTTAGCAACACAACACACACACACACCGGCTTTAAATCTGTGAAATCCAGGAGTTTAGCAAGAGGACTTACACTTATGTATTCCTTCATATGCTTTACAGTCCTCTCTAAGAAGTTCACAGAATCAGCATATTGCCCGCAACAATCTGGGTTCCCATTTTACCAACCTCAGATGGATGGAAGGGTGAGTCAACCTTGAGCCAGTCAGGATCAAATTCCTGGACATTGGCAAAAATTAGCCTGCAATACTGCATTCTACCCATTGCCCCACCATGGCTCTTTATCCTTCTGTATTGAAACAGTATTACCAGAAATATGTGGTATTAAATCTATTGCCCTTTTCCCAAGTTGAGAATCTGTACTGCTACACACCTATGTGTGATTAATAATCTTTCTAAATTTCCCATGTACTTCAGATCGGATGTATGCCAAGATTCATACAGTTGCAAATAAAGTTGCAAAGCCAAATGATCTAGGAGACTGCAGGCTTATTAAAGTAGGTGGATAACATTGCAGTGCCCCAAATGACTTCTCATCAGTTTCAGTGGAAATGATGCAAACACATCCAAGCCCAGGAGATACGAAAAGTGATAGGATAACTAATGTCACTTGGAAATTAATGTGAATATCACATTGCACTGTTATTCTTTGATATTAACAACAGCCTCTGCCTTTATAAGAGAATCTCAACCTTAGTTAAGGCTTCCTTTTTTCAAACGCTCGATATCTGTTTTGTGATATTTGAGACAGCAGCTTAAGTCAAATAAAGAAGAAAATTCATCAGACAGATTGCCTACCCAAAATCAGCAATAAAAGAATGAGGATACTTCTGAACAATAATATGGCAGAAATTGTGCACATATTTCAGTAAGATAAAAATATGCAAATAGCATGCAATTGCTTGGAAATGAAAAAATGATGCGAACCTGTGAAAACACTATAAATCTATGATATTTTTGAATTCCCAAGATATATCTCATGCTAATCAGACGATTCAGCTGGCACTGCAATAAGCATAGGCATATAAACTAGGATCTCTTTGATGTTACATTTATAGTCAAAGAGTTAAATAAATTTCTGACTGGCTATGCGATCTATTAATAAATCTCACTAGAAATATCTTTATTGACCCACCACAAAATTGTCCTGTGAAAATTTCACCCTCCAAAGTCTATCAGCAATGTCTACTGATGACACGAGTCCTTTAAAAATTTATCATATGAATTTCTGTAAAGTCTCTACACAACCTTTTGTAGTACTCAACTCAATGCTGTTAGCTGCTTTTCCTGAAATCATATGACATGAACAATCAAATCTGTATTACTTTCCCTAAAATCTTGTGTGCAATTCCCTCTAAAGGCTGTCACTAAGTTTGAATTATTGTTCTCTTAGAAGGAAAAAAATCATTCTTGGAAATCATTCCATCAATTAAAGAAATTGCATATGATTTAATTAACAGGATCACTCCAAAGTTAATGATTTTGCCCTCCGCATGCCTTGGTCAAGATCATTTTTTCTATCATTGATATAGATCCAGGATACACTACCAGATTATGAAGCATAGCTGAGAACTTTTACTTTACTCTTTAAAAATAATTCTATTGCAGGAGACCACACCTGGCTGAACATAGCTGATCTTATAAAGTTACCAAGAATCAAATCTGATTGATGTTTGGATATGAGACAATAAGGATATCTTAGTGCTATAGCCTAGGCTAGAAGAAGACGAGAGCAAACCAGTTTTGTATTACTGACAGGATCAACATATGGATTATCCAGTTATCACCAGAAGTTTCACTCTTCTTAAAGGAATTTTGATTTTTTTTCTGTATGGTCCTCTTCTAGAACATATTTTGGGGTAGAAACTCTTTCCTGAAATTCAGACATTAAAATAGTTCCAGTGCATGAGAGAAAAATTCAGATGGGATTGTCCCAAAGGTACATTTTTTTAAAAGGCAATTGGACTTTGTTTTTTCCTTTAAGATCTTTCATTTCTAAGTTCTGAAGAACTGAAGAAGCTTCTTGGATGAGAAGTGAAACATCTTCAAGGAAAAACAATGTCCAAAGTTGACTTTTGTAAAACAACATCACTAGGACAACCATGACCTAGATGACTGAGAATCTCCATAGGCATTGGGGTGGGATAGCTTATGTTAATATGATTGTTTTCTTTAAAAATAAAAAGTAAAGCATTCTCATGAGGACAGCTGTTTCCTCCAAAGTATAGAAATATGAAGTACAGAAATAATGTTATATCACACAGAGAATGATGTTCTCGATGTTGTTCTAAAGTAACTTGAAAATAGACAATAACTGATTATGGCAGACCATCCCAAAGGTAAAAAAAAAAAAAAAAGAAATAGTTTGGCAACTTTCAGAAGAAGTCAAGGGAAGTTTGAAGTCCTTTTTTACATCTTCATTGAATAAAAGAAGCTTGGTGAATGAAGCACAATGACTTGATTTGACAGTAGCAGTTTTCCTATCAAGAGGAATGGATTTCTTCAGCCCATTGAGAAAGTTGATACAAGTTTCTGATATGGGTTGAAGGCTAAAAGCCTTTTCCAGTCAAGTTCACAGAGCCCAAGATCAGACAGCGTGCCATAATAACAGTACAAAGATGTCAACTGCTTCTCTTGCTAAGAAATAACCAGCTTTCAATCCATTAGGATGCATAGGTGGGTAGAAGAGATATCTGATTGCAACTTAGGGATGGATGGATGAAAGGACAGATGGACGGAGATAATTATAGTTGTCATTTCCTGGTTTTCTATTCTAATTTTGTCTTTTTCTAGTATCTGTAACAAAACACAACTAAAATAAGCCACAGGAATCTTCTTCCACTTATGAGCAGGGGCAGAGGCAGGGGAATGACCACAGGGCAATTGCCTAAAGAACATATTGTCAGGGCTCCAACAAATCCACCCTCATTCAAAGCAACGTCTCTAGCCGCATCTCAGAAAAATTAGTTTATTAGAAATTGTCATGATGGCACGTGGCCGGGTGCAGCCGATACTAAATCATATCATACATTTTCCCCTTGATCCTGGTTTTCCCCCCACCCTCTGGATGTGACTTCTCCAATAGGACACATCAGCCTCCAAGAGTCATCCATCATGCTCTCCAATAACCTTCTTATGCTCCGACAACTTTGGGTTGCCGAGTTGATTATCTAGGCATTTCAAGAATGCCTTGTTTTCCCTCATTCCCTTTTTCTGGCAGCTAAAAATTCCAAAGGAATACCTTTTTAGTTGACACATAGCTCTATTCGCTTCCCTTCCTTTCCCTTCCTTTAGATTCCTGTGTACTGTGCACTCCCACTCATAAATCAGCCCCACCAAAAAAAAATCCTAACCCCACAATTAGACATGGCCTTTGCCATTTCTATTCCAGACATAATACATTCTAAATGTTTGCTATTATTTTATAAAATGTACTTATGACTCTTCTGGCTTTTGCAAGTGATCCAAGAGCATCACACGAATGCAAACCCACTTGCTGTATCATCTATTTCTCTGGTAACAATTGTCCCTCCCATGGGAAATGTTTTCAGGAGTCAGTGCACATTATTATTCTATTTTTTACTTCCTTGTTTTCCATGCAGTAAGCCACATGACACATACTATAAACCACAAGTTCTTACACATTTCCTTCCATGCATCTCTCTCCTGACAAACCATTAATTTAACCTATGCTTGAAAGTCTGAATAGGAACATACACTTTCCCAGCTTCATTTGTCATTTTGCAAATGAGCACACCATCCCTGTAAGATTCCAGTATGTTCGTTATTCCATTGAAGCAAAGGCCTTGATACACAGCATGTCAACAAGATGTCTCAAGCTGATAAAAAGAAGAAAAGGACTTTTTCTGTGGAAACAATATTCCTGAAGAGAATTCTCTTACTTGTCTTTGTTCTGTTGGAACCAGACCATGAAAAAGCTTCTGTTCCATGCAAGATTTTAGATATAATTACCCTTGTACTTTGTCTTTAAAGATGATGAGTTCCCGTTGCTAACTTCTATACCCAATATAGCATTAAAGTCAGCAAACCATCAAATATTTTAAAATGAGAGAGAGAGAGAGAGAGAGAGAGAGAGAGAGAGAGAGAGAGAGAGAGATCTTAATTCCATTTAACTCACATAAACAAAAATGCTTAATAATGTTGGGTGGTAGAGCAGATGGGCCATGCGATGGAAAAAGATGCCAAAGAGGGTAATCTGTCCCCAATGTTTCCTTACCAATGAGTCCCCAACCAGTCCAATTGAAAAGTAAATGTCTTGATAGAATCAATGTTGTATACTGGGGGTGTCAAACTCAAGGTGCTTAGATCTAGCCCAAGGGGCCACTCTTGAAACAGGGAAGGAGTGGCCCACAGTGCCTCTCCCAGTGAAAACAGACCTTGGGAGGGTTGTGTGTGGCCCCTCCAAGCTCTGTTTTTGCTGACAGAGGGTTGCAGGAGGCCACTGCAGCCGAACACAGAGCTCACTACCTATTTATATAGCTGTACATAACAGCACAGTCACAGTTCTGGTGCTGGGAATCAGAATTGAGATGTTATCCCATTCTTCCTATTTCCAACTCACTTACTACAGCCGGGTGGGGGGGGATTCTACCAGTTTGCACCTATTCGCTAGAACCAGTTGTTAACATTCTAAGCAGTTCAGAGAACCAGTTGTTAGAAGAAATTACTGGTCTAATCCTGTAAGGAAGGCAGGAAGGAAACATTCTGGTTTTGGTTACAGAAACTGCCTCTCCATTGACGCTTACTACATTCTTGGCAGGACTAGACTTCCTGTCTCAGGAACTTCTCTGGAGTTTTTTCCCTCATTTACTGGTACTTTGCTTGTGTGGAGTGGCCATTCAAAGTTACAATGGCACTTAAAAAAGTGACTTCTGACCATTTTTCATACTTACGACTGTTGCAGCATCCCCACGGTCATGAGAGGCCAGGCAAGGAGATGAGTACCTCTATGTGAGTGATATTGAATTGGCCATGCCCAGCCAATATCATGACCACCAAGCCACGTCCACCCAGTTACATGATCACCAAGCCACGTCCACCAACTAAGCCACACCCACAGAACTGGTTGTTAAAAAATTTGAATCTCACTCCTGACTACAGCTAGTATATCATGTAAACTTTCAGATTCAACAAAGTGGTCAAATGTTTCTATTCTGTGTTGAACTACTTTCTTTGCTGCAAGAAGGCAAACACTGTCTATTAGGCACAAAGAATCAAATGGAAGACAACTCAGATGTCACAACCCATTTCTCTAGTCTAGTAACAATTTGCATTTGGCTTGTAACCCAGACCAAAATCTCTAAATAATTCTGGCCCCTATCTGGTTTCCAAAGATTTAGGAAGGGGGCAGACTACTATTTACCACAAAATGCAAGATGTGAATTGTTATTTGTAGATGTTCTTTTTATAGAAATAATCCATCATAATCTTATTCACAGATATATGAATAAAATCATATATTTCATATATGAAAGCACTCTTCCCTAAAATTTATTCCCTTATAGCTTATACATGATTATATTTTCATAGTAATTAAGTTCTTATGCACACTAGTCCTGATATTTGGCTGAATAATTTTCAGATCATCTCTCTATAAAGGATAATGTCGTAATAACTGTATATTCTGGTTATTAGAAAAAGAGAGATTAAACAGGGTTTTTTTTTCTATTAATACGTTGAAGGACCAAAAAGCTTTCCAATAAAGGAGAATATTTGTAGCTCAGGGTTGAAATGAGGGGTCCTTGGCCCTCTCTGAGCTTTGGTTGTTTTCTTACATTTCATCATGTTCACTAGGTAACATCAACAAGCAAGCTCAGAGAGCACCAAGGACCCCTCAAAAAGCTTTTATCTGAACACACAAAGCTATCAATCATATGGGGGGAAAAAGAATACTGATAGGAATTCTCAGAAAAAAGAAAAAAAAAAGAACTAACATACTGAACATAAAAGTATAAAATGTGACACTGGTAACATTATTTTTAACAAATTGTAGACAAAGTCTGTGTCTATAGAAGCTTGGAAATTCTACCCAATTTGTTAAAAATAATGTCATTTCACTTATTTGCCAAGGAGCTTCTTCTTCTTTAACTATCACAAGAGCTGCAATAATTGAATTACAAAAGATCACCAGGAATATTTATAAGGGTGAGCAGGTTCTAGAACAGAGGAAGAATAAAATCTAATGCTTATCTAGAGTGAGAGAATGGGGATAAACTTTTTGAATCACAGCCAAAGGGTCTTTGCCAAAGTCACGGTAAGTGCGATTGAGAAAATAGTGACACTATTAATAGACTAGTGGCTTCTTGGGGAAATAATGTTTATGTACAAAGTATTTGTGGTCTAACATAATAATAGTGGAACTTTCATCAAGCAATTCAGAAAGATTAACTGACTAGTAAAACATAGTTCAACATCCAAGAAGTTGTTTACAGTGTTATTAAAAAGCTGCCCCCTTGTTTGAAAGTTTTATAAAACAGCTTGGGAAAAGAGGCAAATCCTAAAATACTAGAAAATAACAAGGGAAGGGGAGCACATTGTATTTGAGAAGAAATAGCTCTTTGCATTTTAAAATGATCTGGTAACCGGATATTATCTCAAGATAAAATCCTGCTGATGAGAAAAAATATTCATCAGTCTTCCTCAGCTACCTACCAAGAATTTATTTAGAATAAATAACATTCTGTACTGGAATTTATTTAGAATAAATAACAGTCTGTACTGGATTTGGTTGTAAAAATTACAGCCTCTCATATTTCATACAGGTCCATGAAAAAAACATATACCAATGGAAATAAGAAATGCCATTATAGCAGAGGTAGGGGAAGAAAAATATGTAAAAATTAAACTATGCAGTTGGGAGTTATCGTATGTGTTCTCCTAACTGTGTGTAATTTATTAAACAGAGAGTGTTAGCCTGTCTGTTTGATTTATTCTAATATTTCTCTCTTATTTGGAAACCTTTTTATGTTTTATCTGCCATAAGAACCAGTTACATGTAGCACTTAAGACACCGAGCTAGAAATCAGGGGTGAGTAAATTCCAGTCTTGCCTTAGGTACAAATCTAAGTGGGTGACTTTGGGCCAGCCACTCTCTCTCAACCTTCAGAAGCAGGCAAGGGCAAAGCATTGCTGAAAAACCTTGGCAAGGAAAATAAAAGGACTTTAGGAATAAAAAGCTGAGGAGATTTCCAATTGCTAGGAGTCATCACTAACTTAAAGCACAAAAATAAATAAATAAATTGGCCCATGTCTGCATGCACAGCTGCTCTACTTTTATGATTGCTAAATTTTAATAAATGCTGTTGGATAAATTATCTGTTTCTATAAATGTTTCAAATGCAGGCTGAGCCCAAGTGCTTCGAATATTATAACTGTAAAATAATCATAATATCCCTGGCTGCAAATATGGAGAATGGCATGAAAATCCAGCAACACTTCTATTATCGTAGCAATAGGACTGTATTAACCTTGCTAGCATGAAGGCGTTTCAAGTGATCTGAAGAATAATTTAATACTACGGTACAGGTAAGATGCGTGTGAAAGGGGAATTTATATTAAACCTGTTTCCATTTGTTTTGATTATTGTCAACTTCCAGATCATTTTCACAAACTGTTACAATTTTAAAGAATATAAATATTCCTGATTCCTACCTTCCTTCAGCCAGTTTCCAGAACAGCTATAAATCCTACCATCAGTTTGATTTAAAAATAAATTTTAAACAATCCACTTAACATCTTAACATAAAGTGATGAATTTTCTGGGCAGAATAAAGTGGTCTGACCTCCAAGAAAAAAAGCCACCTAATTTCGCTAGTGAAATTTAGGATAGTATTATTCCCATTACTTTGCCATTACTTTGCCATTTCCCTGTAGTTTGCAAGCAGCCTCCTTCAGTTCAGTGAAATCCAAGGTCTCAAAAGTACTTGAAGCCCCAGATGACTCAACCCTTCTCCTCAACTAAAATTCTGAGGGCAAAGGTACATATTCTTTAAAACACAAGACTAACTCTGCTTGTTCTTAAGAGTGCAATAATTACAAGAAACTCAGCCTGGTGCTACAGGGCAAGGGTGCAGGAGATGTCAAGTCAAATCGTCTTTATTCCTTCACAAGACCAGCACATTTCAAGAGATGAGAGCTCCAACATTTTGCATTCCTTCACAGGGCCTGTGCCCCTTGAGTTCATGGATCACCCTTGGTAATGCAAATTATAGACATTGACAATAAATGCCATCCTTGGGAATGTTCAGTCTGAAAATATAACAGAACGATCGCATAAAATGCTGTATTCAATTTCATAGCTCAATACTGAAATCCCAATTATTTTGCTTTTAGATTTTTTCTTCTTCACCATGTTGGATGGATGGATGGATGGATGGATGGATAGATGGATGAACGGATAAATGGATGGATGGATGGATGGACAGACGGACAGACAGACAGGTAGACATTTTTGAAATGATTAACTGCAGCCTTCTGGATTTCTAGAATCAAAAAATAATTGGCTAGTAAGTGGTTACTAAGTCAATCAAGTTCAATTCCTCATGGAATCAAAATTAAAATATCTCAGGCAGTTGGTTGATTAGCCTCCTTTTGAATGCATTATGCAAAAGGCAGTGGTTTTCTGGATTGCTGACTGTCATGTTCGTTTTAATTGCAAAAAAGGATTCAGTATTCTAGTTCTCTATTCTGGTTCTCTATTGATCTAAATACCGGTTCGTTAAGTGATATTTACAGTTGTACTGTCAAATGGCTTATTAAGATCCAACTTGTACAGTTCATCTGTACCCATGCAGTCTTTCACACTCAGTTTAAATAAATAAATTAAACTACATGTGTCTATTTCTTGGATTCTGATTAATCTTTTGACTTATTTTTATAAACTCCTGATATTAGTGATTCCAAAGTAAACACAATACTCCCACAATATGTGAGCCGAACAACAACAACAACAATAGAACAATCAAAGATAGGCTAATGTGAATGTATGTCTGCAAACCACTGCCTCAGAGCACACTAAATTAGCACAGAATATTATTTATTACAGTATAAAAAAATAACAGAGTTGGAAGGGACCTTGGACATCTAGTCCAACCCTCTGTTCAAGCAGGAGACCCTACTATATATCATTTCAGACAAATAGCTACCCAGTCTCTTCTTAAAACCTTCCAGTTATGAAGTACCCACAACTTCTGAAGGCAAGCGATTCCACTGAGTTATCATTATCGTTACTTATTACTATATTCTTTATTACTTATTTCAGTCATTTTAAAATTCCTTGGTATGTTTTATTTATGAATATAAAGCAGTTTCTCAAAATATATATATAATGGTTATATATATATGTATTTAAGAAAGTATTAGTAAACAATGCAGACTTTGTTTTGTTTCTTAGTAATGTAAAACACAGCCATGTAATACCTCATATATGAGGCATGACATCATTAACATCTGTATCTTTATGGCCTAAGAGCTTAAGAATAGGAAACTAGATTGTATCCATCCATCCATCCAATCATCCATCCATCCAAGCATCCATCTATCCAATCATCCATCCATCTTAGATTTAAAGTACTGATGCTGTTTTTGTATGTGTATAGGCAATTAGATCTAAGACAATCATGGCTGATCTAGTGAAGAGAAGGACCAGGGAAGACATGATAGCGGTCTTCCAATATTTGAGGGGCTGTCACAGAGAGAAAGGGGTCAAGCTATTTTCTAAAGCGCCTGTAGGAATAATAGATGGGAGAGATTTAACCTGGAAATAAGGAGAAACTTTCTGACAGTGAGAACAATCAACCAATGGTACAGCTTGCCCTCGGAAATGGTGGGAGCATCATCACTTCAGATTTTCAAGAAGAGATTAGACTGCCATTTGTCAGAAATGGTGTAGGATCTCCCGCTTGGGCAGGTGGTGGTGGACTAGATGACCTACAAGGTCCCTTCCAACTCTGATTATCTGTTAAATCTGTTAAATTCATAATACATATCATACATATGAAACCTCATAGATAAAATTTCTCATCTTTATTTATCAGAAAACTTGGAGTTGTCTTAAAAAGCTCAGTGAAAACAATGTCAAAGGCACACAACAGCATTTGGCACACAAATAAGGCGATGTAGATTGGCTGTTCAAGCATGGACCAAGGGCCTGATAACGTGTCTCCAAAAGCTATTATTTCTTCTGATGGGGTTTGAGGTTCAGCAGGCTGGATGGGAAAGGCACTGTAGTCTGAAGCTGGTTGGAAGGTTGCAAGTGTTCCACCCCAGGCTTTTGAGAGAAAAAAGTGGAAATTCCCATTGTTTTGGAAACATAAAGCCAATACAATTTGAAGAAGTAATTTTTTACATGTAGCAGGTGCTTGTGTTTCTGCATACATCTCTCTGGGTGAGAGTGAAACAGAAAGCAGCTTGTATTTTAGAGTAAACAGAAGCACTATTTTGGGTCTTGGTGTGTGAGAGACAGAAACAGACCGACAGACAGATAGAAAAAGCATATTGTGCCTGTCAAATTGTGCCTTGGGGTTTTGATGCAGAGAAGTACATCTGCAACTTTATCTCATAGCCAGTTGATTCTTTCTAGGTGGTGCTGATAAATAAATAAGAATTACCTAAATTCCCACAGTGCACTTACCATGTTCTGTCATCCTGCCCATCCCTATCTCCAACCCCAATAAAATATAGGTAGCACTTCCATCATAACATTGTATTGCTCAATAGAACCATAGAACTGTAGAGCTTCAAGGGACTTTGGAGATCTTCTAGTCCAACCCACTGCTCAAGGCAAGTGACTTATACCATCCCAGTCAAATGGTTGTCCAGCCTATTCTTGAAAACCTCCAATGATGGAGCATCTACAACCCCTTGCAGAAAGCTATTCCATTGATTAATTGCTCTCGGAAAATTTCTTCTTACTTCTAAGTGGGATCTCTCCTTAACAAGCTTCTATCCATTACTTCTTATCCTGTCCTCTGGCATTGTGAGGACTTCATGTCAGGTGAAAACCAGCACCAAGACTAGTGGAAAACCATGGCAAGGTGATTCTTTAACAGATCATTTAAACATTCTCACCGCATTAAAAGAAAAATACTCAGGAAAACAAAGGAAAACTTCCTTTTTGGATAATATAGTGCCCCTTTCCATAGTTTACTGATATTTATTTGCAGGCTGAATTCCTGATGCTAATCAATTGTTAGAAAGAAAGAATACTTCCCGAGTTAAAATGCTTAATTCTTCCCCATGCCCCCTGCTTTGAGATTCTGCCAAACTTTGGTTTAAAATTCTGCAGACATCCTTATTATGAGGAGTAATGTAGAAAATCAGACTCACATTGTTAATAAAAGATAGTATTACTGAAAGCCTGGATCAGCCTCTTGTATTACTTCAGTAATTTGATTCTTCAGCTATAGAATATTGCAAAGGTAACAGAGACATTAGGGGGGAAATGTATTTTAGCTCCAGATAATCTATATTAAGAATAGCTCTGCCTATTCCATACCAAGGGTTCAAACTATTATTTCAAATAACAGTGTTTCAAGCATGGGTAGCTGGGGAATTCTGAGGTTTAATATTGGTACATCTTAAAGTTATCAAGATTGAAAAATCCTGATCTCATTTTATCCTATGTTGCAATAGTAACATTCTATGTGAAGAGTTGCTACTTCATTGAGTTCTGCACTTAAAAATGCATTTTATGTGAATTTTTCAGATTTTAATCTGGAACTTCAAGCACTCATTCAGACTTTAATCTGGTACTTCAACTATTTTATTCCTGTTTTTAATTGTCTTTTATTATGATATTTCTATGTAGTTTTCATGTTTACATGTCTATTTGCACACTGCCCAGAGTTGCTTTATGAGAAAGATGGACAGTTTTTAAATACGATATAGGCAAAGATAAATGTTCCCATCGCACATATGTGCTTGTCATTTCCAGCTCTAGGGGCGGTGCTCAACTCCATTACAAAGCTGAAGAACCAGTGCTGTCTGAAGATGTCTTTGTGGTCATGTGGCCAGCATGACTAAACAATGAAGGCACACGGAACGCTGTTACCTTCCCACCAAAGTGGTCCCTATTTTTCTACTTGCATTTTTACATGCTTTTGAACTGCTAG
>NW_020769406.1:785259-820481 GCF_900518735.1 Pseudonaja textilis
TTAGGATCACAAATAAGACTGCAGCTAACAGAGATGAAATGATAAAGGGGATTGAAGTTGCAGGAACTTTGGGGGAGAGTGATCATATCACATTGGAATTCAATATAACAGATACAAGCAATAGAACAAAATCAAGTTACTGTCCTTCAATCCTATAATACTTGCCAGAGAAGGCACCTGTACTGCCATAGTATGATAATTCTAGGATTTTTCATATTTCAAGTGGCAAAAAAAAAAAAAAAAAATCTAGTTGATTTGGACTTAGTTTTACCAAGTTCTTCAAAATACCTGGCTTCCGTAGACTAAGCAAAATGTTGAAGATTCACAGGTTGAGATCTCATTCACATCCTGTCCTTTGGGTTAGGCCTAAGCATCCAGCATGAAAATAGCTACTCCTACATTATGCCAAGTCAGACAAATAGTTGACATCAGAAGGGCTTCAGTTTTAACTTCATGGATTTACTCATTCTCAATATGTCTTCGCCAAAGTCAATTTGCCCTGAAATTCTTGCTTCAGAAGTTCCAGATATCTGTAATTAAGGACAGAATGGCACAAACCTAAATTGCCCAAATCTAGAGAACCATCTGCAATGCAGACTTTTATACAATGTAGAATCAGTCTCCTGTGTTCAAAATGATGTCCATTACGTTATGAATATTCAAGTATATTCAGTGCCATTGCTACCTTTCATTCATGCATAACCTACAATTAAAATAAAAAAAAAAACTAATTTACATTTCCACTTTTCAGAGTGTGCTGGCTGACTCAGTCAGCTTCATATTAGGGTGGGTTTTTTTAAACAATTCTTTTTGTCTGTGTGTTTGCAGGTGATGCATCATGTCACATCACTTCTTGCTAGAATGTGCAGCATGAGCTAATGTTCTGAAAACGTGTCTCATATGCCATCCTTCCCCTCACAGATGTTGTATGGAATGCAACTGTAACAATCAATTAGACTGGCTAGGTGAAGCTGTTATTACTGATAAAAACCCTTTAGGACAAGATTCAGCGGTCCATCTGCATTTGAAAGACCAACGCCACTCTTTTGAAGAACAGCAAAGACCACATTTTGGACGGAGAGGACCGCTGATTTGAAAGAGAGGTTAAAGAGGCCATCTATGTCAAAAGTGAACAGGCCTCTCCTCTCTCTCAACAGAGTGGCAGGGATACGACATCATCTATCTCCAGTCTACAACAAAGTCCCTTCAGCAGTTCCAAGAAGACTCCACTCTTATTTGCACTACTCAGGTGACCCCAAGGACACAGATAAACCTCCAAATGGCCTCTAAAAGAATGCAAATGACCAACTGTCTGCAAGGAGTATAAATTCTTCCATTCTCCACCATCCAGTCAGAGCTGAAGAAGCTTCTTAGATGAGAAGTGACACAACTTCAAGTTAAAAAGAGAAAGTCTGTTGCCCCTTGAAAAAGCACCTTTGGACAACCATGACTTGGACGACTGAGAATCTCCATAGACATATTACTGATACAATATACATTTACAAAAATATATTACAGCTGATATCAGTGCCCAAATCTAATATATAGAAGTAATAGAGGCAAATGCCAGGTGATGAAAACCAAAAATGTGCTAGACTTTTCCTCTGGCATGTCAGCATTATGCTTACCAGCTTATGTTCCTTTTACTTTTCCCAAAAACGTTGACATTTGTCTTTCTCTGCCCAAATCCTAAGGGTTCAATTATTTATCAAACCCTGTTGCCTATTGGCTTATTTAGAGACAAAGAAATCTTCTGCTTCTTCTGTCCTGACAGGCCTATCCCTTGAGCTGGAAGCTATTTATTCATAGAAGGTGACTTCAAGCCATATTGATCTACACGGTAAAGAGAAATCAGAGGTTAGATTGGCCTACTTTTTGTGTTGCTGTTGACTGATCTTTTTTCCCTTATTGAACAAATCCTTGTGTTATGGTTCCTTCAATCTTATGCGACAGGAGTGGCATGTAAAAGGAACTGAAAAATCTTTGGGCAATCATTTTTTATTTTACTGACTTTTCATTCCTTTCTTTTTGGATAGATGTTTTAGGCATCTGCCAGACATTCAGTGAAAAGAAGGACTGCTAGTGATTCCATTTCAGGATGATAGCATACTGATTATGTTGATACAATTTCAAATAATATTCTGACATCAATCAGATTTTGGTATGATTTTATACTTCTATGCAAGATACAAGGATTGTCTCATTTATAGGAATACACTTAATCATTCCAGTTTAGGATCTTACTTGATCTCTTCAAAACAATGCTACATTTGTATTGCACCATCTCAGAAAATAGGTGATGTCTGTCCTTATTACCTCTATAAAACTTTATTTAGTTGACATGGGTCTAGGTTTAAATTGCTATGTTTTATGCTAAGGCATTTAATTTTTTTTTGTTCTGATATGAATTCTAAATGCCATGAACAATTTCCCCCAAGACCAGGCTCCATCAAACTGTTGCAGTGCTATAAAAGGAAAAAATATCATACACACACCTCCTCAATATGTAGCAGACATGGTAATTTATCTATAAATATAAAAGCGAAATATCACTCATGCATAATCACAAAATCTCCAGAACTGTAAAGCTTACAAACTTGAAATTTGGCGCGTATGTTCCTCTTGGCTTCTAGGTGCTCACTAAGAAAGGATTTTTCAAAATGACCATCAGAGCATTAGTATTTCGTATATTATTATTAACACGCTCTGGTGCTAAGGAGTTCTATTCCCTCTCCACACCTGAAAAGAAATCTGTTCCAAATACAAAACACAAGCAGAGCAGAGGAGTTTTCGATTCAGTTTGAGTTTCATAGCAGCAACGAGCTTTAGTACAGAACAGTTGAGCTAAACCACGCCGAGGCTCCTTGCTGTCTCCTTCTTGCTCACACAGTAAATACTTCTTCAGTTTCCAAACAGCCCTCAAATCTCTCACACACTGACAGGACGCTAGCCAGATGAATACCGATGGATGTTCATAGGCAGAGACATAATTTTTCCCCTTATTTTCCTCTCCAAAAGCTAAGCCCGATCACAATAATTTCATAGCGAAGCATGGGTATAGAGCTAGTTATGTGAATATAAGGTGGAATATTCAAAACATACCTGTTTTGAAATTATCTAGAGTCCAGTGAAAATATGAGAGATTTTCATAAGGCAAAAAAAATGAAAATATTAAAAACACCACTAATCACCTTTTTTTGTTTTGTTTTTGGAAAGAGAATGAGAAAGTCTGAATTCAGGTCCCTAATTCTGTTCCTGGGGGTGGGGCAACCAATTATCCACACATATTTCATTATAATATAGAAAAAGGATGTAGGAATTTCCAGTTCTGGAATTGGTCAAGGAAATATTTTTTAATCTAATTTTCTTTGCGGGTGCTTAGATATGTAATTCTTCATTCAGGTTGGAAAAGAGTCCCGCAATGGTTAGTTCCACAGTCTATTGAGGCATTCAAATTTCAAAGACTTAAAGGTCTGGTTTTATTGCTTTCTTCATGCTGAATAGAATTTCATTCTAGCATTGTCATTTGTGAAAAGATGTAAGCCTTAACATTCGTGCTACTTGTAAATTCATACAAGTTTAGACCTTTAATATTATCCTTTTAATGTTACCATTCTATTTGTCTTATCTCATTGGGCTCTTCAACCCTATTTCTTTGGACTGAACATTTTTTTTAAAAATAGCAACCTCTGACTTGAATTAAATAACTTATCTTCATCTCTTTCTTCTCCAAGTACATTCATATGCTCCATGATATAACTCTGTAATTGACTCACCAGGTATTTTTAAATGCAAAGATTCCTGGAAAATTAAGCTTTCTTTTAGGGCTATATTTTGAACTAAAGAAAGACAAATTCTAACAAGTCAATTTGTGGTTTAACACAGAATGAAGACAGGGGGGAAAAGTTATTATTCAATCATATGTTTGGCCTACTTTTCTGAAAAGTAAAATTGCCAGTACTTTCCTCATAACATTGTAAAATGTACATTATTCTTATGCTGCTTTTACTGGGCATTCAGAGTACATTTTACAGAATAATCTTAAACTACAATTATTCTATGAGTTAGAAGATGGATGCCAGGTTGGTGCAGCCGCCATCTTATATGAACTTCCACATAATGCTGGAAACAGAAAAACTGCCCACCTTGAAAAATCCCTGAGTGATGCAAAAATGTTACCTGACAACTCTCCCATACCATGTTCTTGAGAACAGAAAACAAAGTTGAACCAATACTGTGCCATCAACATATGAAAGGGAACCCATAAGCTTATAATGGTGAGAATAGTACCAGAAGAGTTGTAGCATGCAGAATGATCCCAAATCAGCTCTAATTAGTTAACCCCCAAGGCAATGGTGACTCTGGTGACAGCATCTCTACAAGGAGTGCTTCCAATCATTTTGTGCAATAGTTTGGAAAAAGAGCACAAAAAGGAAAAGGAGGGGTAAATGATTTGCAAGAAAGGCCTTGGGGAATGTGGCATTTCTTTGTAGGGAATGGTGAGATAAGAGAGGATGTAGGCCAGAGCTGTATAATGGGTAGAGAAAGAAGCTCAGAAAACAACCTTCCTAATTTAGTACATCTCCTACTCTCCTGGCAACTGACCGCTTTATATAATCTCATAGAAATTGACCATGAAATATGGAGTATAGTCACCATTTTCAAGATCTCAGCTTGTTTTTAAATTTTTGAAATTAAAACAATGAGAATTAATTTATTCATATACTGTGCATATAAATATATAGTTTCATGTCAATCCACCAGGCAATCAATATGAGTGAATACATTGATACGAATGAAATACAATACATTATCATATACAATAATACAATACAGCTATACAAACTCCTTTGTTAACTCTAAATTCCTTTCTTAACTCTAGGCCATTTATAGCAAATATATCAGAGGTGGTATTCAGCGGATTCTGACCAGTTTTGGAGAACCGGTAGCAGAAATTTTGAGTAGTTTGGAGAATCGGCAAATACCACCTCTGACTGGCCCCGCCTCCCGATTCTCTGCCTCCCGATCCCAGCTGATCGGCTGGGTCTTCTTTTGTTGCCCTTCACAGGAGAATGGAGCTGGAAAGCAGGTTAGTGGGGTAGGGAGGGAATGGAGATTTTGCAGTAACCTTCCCCTGGCACGGCCATGAAGCCATACCCACAGAACTGGTAGTAAAAAAAAATACTACTGAAATATATGAGATTTAGTAAATGTCAACATTATTCACATGTTCTGGAATTAAGTCAAAAGCAATTTTTTTATCTTGGCTTGAGGAAGATACTGAACTTTCTTTGTCACATATCTCTTTACTTGGAGAGTTTTCCAAATAGAGGTAGATACATACAGTAGATATATCATCTAGAAATTCCAGAATCTGAAGTTTTTGTACAGGACACTGTATATACTACCTGATATGCATTCAACTCTTTCAAAAAAAAATCTGTATACCATAAATAGTCAACAATTATAAGCCTAATCATTTGTTTAATATTATTGTTAATAATCACCCTTAAGAGTATACAGTTAATTAGCTCTCAGTGATTGTTAGTTCCAAATGATTCACATTGAGACTTTGATTCCAACATTAATCTGATGTCTGCCAGTATCACAGGGGCATTGCATTCAATTATATTTGATATTATCCACTATAATATAGTGATGGTAGCTGGCCCATTATATTTAAATCATTATATTACAGAGCAATTTTCTAAGATGGTGTTCTTTGAAAGTTATATGGCTATTCCACTTATTTTTAATATCTCTTATTGTTATGATTAGATAAAAGCAGCTTTTTTTATTCCTTCCCTGGAACAAAGTATGTACTGTGAAGTAATTGAGCTGTTGGAATTAGACTAGGGAATTCCAAGTGCAATTCCACCATCCACTATGGTCACTCTTTCTCATTCCACCCTATCTCACAATTAGTGAAAAATGTTTTGCATACACCTTAAGTTCCTTATGCAAATGTGGCGATTTTATGGGCCAGGTCTTTCTACATCTTCTGATCTTGCGCTACTTCTTTGCGTTGTTCTACTCTCTGGCTGGTCTCAGCTTTGTTGGTGGCCTCTCCACCATGTTCTTTAGTAGCCTGGCTTCCTTTTATTGCTAACCCTTCCCAAAACAATTGCTTTCTCCAGCAAATTCCCCTGCATGACATGGCCAAATTAGGTGTGATTTTGCAGTGTTATGATTTTTGTCTTGCAGTGCTGTGTCTGGTGTCTTGCGCTTCGATACTTGCTTGTTGGTCACTTTTACTGTCCAAGGAATAAGCAGCAGTCTTCTCCAGGACAACTGCTCATTACCATTATCAATATCTATCTCTAGCTACCCCATCCCAGTCTCATTGGGATGCAGATCTTGCCCTGGAGAGATTTTCCTTTTGCAAAACCAGACATTTCATTTTGACCAGAACATCCAACTTGATCCTATCTCTGAATACTCAATTGTCAGCAGTGCATCTCTGATGCTTGCAGGGCTTTTAAATGATTTCTGCTCTATTGCTATCTTTTTTTTTCCCCCATAATGGATTGGATTGTATTTTTAAACCTTGGTGGGTCTCACTGTTCCTCTTGCTCTCCTCGAACAAGGCAAAATGAAAAGCGATCTTTATGAACAATCCTAGCTTCATGTCCAGGCTGAGAATGAAAAGGAGAATGAAAAATGAAAGGCCTAGCAGTTGTGTCATCCTTGCAACATGCACTGGGCTGGAAAGGAAGGTGACAAACTGGCTTTGTTTCCCCTAAAGCAATTTCTGAACTCTTTTTCCAGCTGCTAACTCCTCTGAACCATTCCCAGCCTAAGGATCTATAAATAAGCCATTCAAGAATGACTGCAACAATTTGAAGCTGAATGGCTACACCACAATGAAGGGGAATGCAGGCAATTGCCTACATGGCTTCAGTGAAATTCTGAAACAGCCACTTATGGAGGCGAAAGAAAAAAAAAGTCAATAACCGTCCTCTCAGGAGTCTCACTTTTCTGCACAACTCATGAGGTTCTTATCAGAATTAGGGTCTTTCCATAGAAAAAGGCTTCTAATTTTATTTGCTTTCTGAAGGGGAGAGCTAAGAGAGGCCACTAATTTCACTTACAGCAAGGGTGGGTAACTATGGCCCCTGTATGACTTGTGGACTTCAACTCACAGAATTCCAAAGCCAGCATCAGCGTAGAGAAAATTTATCTATGTAGTTAAGAGTCAACATCAGTTTGATAGCAGATAATCAGTTGACCAACCAACCAACCAATCAGTGTTTAGGTTGCAGCCACTTTCCTTCTCCGAACTGCATGGATTTTTCTTTATTCCAGAGGTTGCATTGGCTTGAAGTACCCAACTCTCTAACTGGAAAATAGTCTCAAAACCTTAGCATTTATTACTAGTGCTTCTGTGTCTCCCTTGGCACTGGCTGGTTTATTCATTTTTTGACAATTTTATATAGTTAAGAACGGGGATTCTCATAGATACCCCAGATTGTCACTTCTGTCATAGATCACATAGGGACTTAATATTGTTTTAAACAGTTTTTATTGGGCTCCACTTAATTCCAAGTGGCTTTTGAAAGAAGCTACAAACAGCTGACTCATCTTCTACAGAATTCCATTTCAGGGTAGGAATGGCATAAAACTCTTCGTCTCTCTTCTAGGGAAGCTTTTGATGCTTTTGTACTTACCCATAATGAACAACTGGGAGTACAAGAAATACCATATAAATGGGATGTTTTATTCAAAAATGAAACATTGTTGCTCATGATAATAGTCTATCCCTTTTTTCATCTCAGTATCTGAAATGGGAGTTCTGGTTCGGTATATGGTCAAGGCATCAAGACTAGAAACTAACAGACCATGAGTTTAGTCCCAACTATGACACAAAGCCAACTGGGTATTCTTGGGCCAGCCACTCTTTGTCAGCTTTAGGAAGGAAGCAATGGCAAGCCACTTCTGAAAATCTTGTCAAGAAAACTGCAGGGAATTATTGAGGCAGTCACCAGGAATCAACACTGATTCAAAGGTGCAAAACAAAACATCAAGTGGACTTCTGAAGACTTAAAACACTCTTTAAATCACCCTGGGCTGAACAATGTTGAATATTAAATTCAGGCATTTATTGGTAGTATCTATCTTTTGAAAAGTCAAGGCTCTAATGGTTTTGCTTGTCTTGGATATGAAAGGAGGAGAAAGACGTCATTGCTTATAAAGGACGGAAAAGCTTCAAGTAGATGGGAAAGTTGAAAAAAAAATCCCAGATGAAGGCAATGGCAAATCACCTCTAGCTGTATGTGAAGTGACTCTATCCCAGCAATGAACAGCTTTCTATTGTCACTCAGTGACTGGAACTATGTAGAATATTAAGTCCTAACGTGGGTTTGTTGTTGGTTTGGTTTACTTTAATCTGAAACCTATTCCCTAGGAAAATGTTGTATACTATATAAATCAGACCAATGTGGGTTACTCAATCAATTGCTTCCTGCTTTGAGGTTGTTCAAAAGCTACAAAAATATATGGGTGTTAAATTCATATGATTTAAACCAGTGGTGGGATTCAAATTTTTTCTACTGATTCTGTGGGCATGGCTTGGTGGGCGTGGCAGGGGAAGGATACTGTAAAGTCCCCTATCAGAGGTGGTATTTGTTCTCTGAACTTCTCAAAATTTCTGCTACCGGTTCTCCAGAACTGGTCAGAACCTGCTGTATACCACCTGTGATTTAAACTATCTTTTGCTAAGCATTAGAAGTGAAGTAGAACCCACCTAAATGAAGACTTTTCAAAAATAGTGCTGTAGAGAAATCCATTTTTGTTCTGTGACAAATATAGATAGTGTATTCATTTGAGAAATATTCTTACACCTTAAATGAAAGAATAAAAAGCACTGTGCAATGTATAAACTGAGGATGAATACGAATAAATCTAATAACATGGCCAAAATTGGGGCGGAGATAGTCAAGAAGCAAACAGCATATTAAATCTAGTTATCTGGGAGATTGCTGAAAGACAAATTATGTGGGCAGACTCAATTAAAATTCTTCATGCACAAGTGTTACCGTTTCCATTCCACTTGATTCCTTTAAACCAACTTCCCTGGAATGTCCATAAAATTATAAACACAGACTGAAGAAGTAACACCTCTCTAAAATAGTATGGGGAATCTAACACCCTTGGATGGCAGCTGCTAATGAAATAGTTGAAATGCCAATATGTAATTTCTAAATTTTAATTAATTAATGTGATTCTTATTACATAGTGATCTGCCAGCCCACATATAGCATTCTAATTTGTATTGTCAGTTATGGCAGGCTGACAACCTGAAACAAGGTAGAGGGGTCAACTCACACATAATTTATTTCATTATTAAGTTATTTATAATGTTCAATTATTTATATCTTGTGTTTTCATGATATCCCCACACAGCCTCCAATCAAGCAGAAAGAAGAAACCCAGAGCCATTCAAAGCATATGCCAGAGACTGGTTTCTCAATATTGCACTTTTGAATATTTCCCTTAATACTTATCAGATCTATTACCTATCTGATATTTAATTTTTTTTTGTTTGGTTCTTCTTTTTTTTTTTGGTACCTTGGAGTCACTCAACTTTTGACATCTGCCAGGACAAGTCCCTGCAGGTTTTTTGGCATGGATTTTCAGAAATGGTTTGTCCTTGCCAGTTTCCTAAGACTGAGAGAAAATGACCAGCTCAAGGTCACTCACCTGGCTTTGTGTCAGGACTTAGAGGTGGTTTCTAACCTGGCCACTATTCCTAACTATTTTTATTTTAAGAATCTTTGAAATTAAAAAAAGAACAAATGTCATGTTCACGCAAAAAATTTTATCATCAAAAATGCTTTCTGGCTTCATATACAGCCCAAGATCATTTGAGAGGGTAGCAGCCTGAGATGCTAATTGTGGGGAAAACATTTATTAGTTGTATAGAAGGCCATATTTATCTTGACAATGGTTTTGGGAGCAAATCCATAACTTGTATCAAATTATGTCTACTGACCCAAGATCTGTTTTTACATTTCCTGAAAATCAGAGGATCCTTGGTCTCCATGGTGACAAGGAAAAAAGAATCATATTAGTGGGCCATCTTATCCTGCCTTCTAGAGCAAGGTAAGAGGCTCACCTGCAACTTTCTCTAATATCATCTTTACTCCAATAATTTTAAATTGTCATGATGTCTTACAATATAAAATCCACTATTTTCTTAACTCTCCTATACTTAGTCTTTCTTTTTCTCTTTGCTTTGTCAGAGCAGGGCACATTTCTGTGTAATCTCCATAGTGATAGGTTTGTTTGCATTCCAATTATTAGCCTATTTTTCCTCTTGGACAGGATTATGCTACAAACAAGTTATTAATTTATCCACTATATACTGATTTGTATGATTAAAAATATTTAGTTTAATTCTGTTTTCAATATGAGGCAGTACCCACCACAAAAACTGAAGAATCATCAGTTAATCTTCTCTGATTAATGTATAGCTAACATACTGGGATCCAATCATGGTGATGATAAAAATAAACTACCTTCCAACTGGATTACGGAAGTACCAACCATCAACTAATTTAATCACAAATACGAAATAACGTGCATGCAACTTCATCCTTATTTAACTTCGTGATTATTATCCTAAGGAGTATTTAATATTTTTTCATAATTGACATATTTATATAAATGTATAAAATGGTTTAAATAAATAACTTCTATAGCAAAATTGTTTATTAGTATCTATTCCGATTTCTAGATTATTCTTACAGATAACATTTTCCTCTTTGTTTATATTGTACTGAATTTTCAAAAGGTTGTGTTTATTGTTTTGAAAATTAACTGTGTCAAAGTAATATGAGGAATTGCTAACAAAAATATTAAAAATAATCTCAGTGCAATCTACTTTACATTTATTTTGTGGCATTTTGTTAAGAAGAAGATAAGGTACCAAGTCTTCCAGTAGCATTTTAATACAAAATTGAAAGTGGATAATAGTTTTATAATTATTTTGAAAGAGATCTCCATTTTGCACAACAGAAAATAATATTCCTTTTAGCTGAAAAACTCAACACTGAAAAAGGTCTCATTTCAATAGGATTAATTGGAAATAATTATTTTTACTTTTAAACAACAAAGATTAGACTGAATTCTGCCTAGAATGTAAGAGATTGTTTAGAAAATGAAAGAAGGAAAATAGGAAGAGGTGGAAACAGAGGGAACTTCATAACAGATGCAACGGGAATTTAAAAAGATGACAATATACAAATGGACAGTGGAAAATATATGCGGTTGAAAGGATTGGAATTTACATTATGTTCTAGCCTTAAAATGAATGTTGATAAAATGATATATTATCACCAAAGAAACTGTCTAGAATGTATAAATGTGTGTGTGTGTGTGTGTGTGTGTAATAACTACACTGAGACTATTACATGCTCAAAAGTGGAAAGGATTGATGCTTACCTACAATGGAGGAATGATTGTTGAAGAGGATGGAACTTGAGGAAATGGGTAAATTATCCTCTTTGATTAGAGAAAAATATGATATCTACATTTATGATTGACTGGAAACTCCTTAAAGATGATTTGCATGAAACAGAAAAATGATTTGTGAATTTGATGACGAACAAAAAAAATCTGGGTATTACAAATAAGTGAGTAAATGAGTAAGAAATAATTTTATATTTATATTTGCAGCAAAGGAAATCAAAATCTTTCTTAGTGTTGTGTTAGTTTTTATGTATTTAGTATTTATATGTATGTATATATGTATATATGTATCTGCTATCCTCTCAGATGACTTATTCCAACGTTTAACTATGTGTTAATATATTTTTAATCCTGTTTTTCTGTTCAAAACCAAAATGTATTTCAATAACTTCTTCAGATTTCAAACTAATTTCTATGAATAAATCTCTGCTGCTTTTCTTATATCAGCTTAATTTGTTTTGCATCTTTTCTTACTCCATAATTGATTTTAGATTCTGTATTTATTGTTAGCTTCAAGCTAATTGTTGATTTAGAAGAATTTCTTCATATTTAACAGATTTTCTTCTAGCTAACCCATTCATATTTTAATTTATTTCACTTTTGAAGTGTCATTGTGAACAACGGAGAAAAACGAATCTATGAAAAATGTCTTAGGCAATATTATGAAGGAATCAGTCCTTGGTATTGCTCAATGAGTTAATTGCAATACTTTCAGAGCTACATAAAAGCTATTGTTTTCTTCTTTCCATAACAATGCAGAGGAAAATAAATCTTTTAGCAGTACAAAAAGGTTACAGCCTAGAAGGAACCAAAGTTAGAATAGAGTTACCACATCTAGGCAATAAAAATCCAGATGGCTACTAGATGCCAGAGATGACTTAAATGTTCTCTATCCCTTAGCTGCTGTCTGGTGGCTAACTGGAAATACGCAGTTCAAATATGATCATCTTATTCATTAGCAGCATATCAAAAGTACACATCAATTATCACTGTAGTATTGAAACCAATCTATTCCTGGAGCTTTAAAATGAAAAATGGCAGATTTATTTAGTACCCAGCTGAGCACTACATGCTGGTAAACATTGATAAATTCTGATAATAAAATGTTAGTTAAATAGTAGTCAATTATAGAGGGCACTCTTCGTAGTCTCTGTGAACACTGTGTCCTTTGTTAATATTTTAGCTGACAAATTCTTTTACCACCTTCATCAGGTTGGATCTATATTAGATCCATTCCAATTTCAGCAGAAATGATATGTTGTAATGAATTGATACAGCTGCACGGAGGAGCTGAATGAACAAAATTTGACTTATGAATATGGAAGGAATTCACCCTTTCTCTTCAGCATTGCCAGAGAAAGATGCCTCTGCATTTTGAAAAGAAAAAAGAAAAAGAAAGAAATAATGTGTGCAGAACAGGAGACAGGATGACTACATTACTATGGTCCAAGAAACTATAACTGCAGGCTTTGACCTTGTGGCCCTAGATATTGTATTGATTTTTTTAAAAAATAAATATTATGCAGGGTGTGAGTCTGAGAGAGATGGTATTTCTCTGACTGACAACAGAGGAGACAGTGGTATGTGTGATATGTGACCTTGAAACAATGCATAGATAAGGTGAGAGGAAAGGAAAAGAGATAGCGTTAAAAAGCCCATCTGAGCTTTTCCTGGTAAGATTAACCACACAAATTTCAGGCAATGGAGGTCTCCTTGCTATACTCCATTGCTTTTTTCCCCCTAAATACTTGGAGACAAATATTTTGTTTTCACTGAGAATATGTTTAACATTGTTTTCTCTGCATCAAGCAAAATAACGTTTCTCCCCTCTAAGAATTGAAATTTTAATGTAAAAACCCATGTTTAAAATGGCAGGACTGTGTTCCTGTTACCCCAAGTAACTTCACACACACACACACACACACACACACACACACTCTTACAAACACTGCTACTGTTGGTACAATAGCAATCATTATGTAAATGCAAGAAGTAGCATTACAGGGAAGTATTGTGTACTTACCAGAATATCAATATGTAGCAAAGTAATATTACATAAAGCCAGGCTAAGTATTGAAATCTATATAAGGTAAAGGTTCCCCTTGCACATATATACTAGTCGTTTCCAGCTCTAGGGGGCAGTGCTCATCTCCGTTACAAAGCCAAAGAGCCAGCACTGTCTGAAGATATCACCATGGTCATTTGGCCGGCATGACTAAATGCCAAAGGCGCACGGAACACTGTTACCAAAGTGGTCCCTATTTTTCTACTTGCATTTTTACATGCTTTTGAACTGCTAGGTTGGTAGAAGCTGGGACAAGTAACCAGAGCTCACTTCATTATGCAGTACTGGGGATTTGAACCAGCGAACTACTGATCTTTCTGATTGACAAGCTCAGCATCTTAGCCACTGAGCCACCGCGTCCCTCTTTGAAATCTATATACAGAACTCTTTTTAAAGTAAAAAGAAAAAATCAAATATAGAAAAAAAATGGAGAGAGGTCATAAGACAGGTAGTCCTCAACTTGCAACTATTAGTTTAGTTACTACTTGAAGTACAACAACCCAGGCTTAAAAAATAGTGACATGATCATTTTTCACATTTATGACAATTGCAGCTTCCCCTTGGTCGTGTGATCAAAATTTAGATGCTTGGCAACTGGCATGTATTTATGACAGTTGCAGTATCTCATGATCATGTGCCCATCATTTGCAACTTTCTGGCAAGCAAAGTCAATGGGGAAGCCAGATTCACTTAACAACTGTGTCACTAACTTAACAACTGCAGTGATTCACTTAACAACTGAGGCAAGAAAGATTATGAAATGATCAATACTCAGTTAACTGTCTTGTTTTGCATAGAAATGTTGGGCTCCATTGTTGTACTTTATGGACTATCTTTATGAGAGAAGATCTATATTAGGTACATGATGGACCAGGTCTTAATCTTCCCTCATGAAGATCCATGAATGTTTCTTGCGACTTTATGGAATTAATTCAGACAAATTTCTTTTGATTGACATACACAAAAGGCAGTAAGTATTCCCATCGGAAATATAAATTAAAGGCTTAGGAGCTTCCACTCAAGAATACTATGCGATTCCATGCTGTAAACAATCAGATAAAGAAAAGCAATTGAAATTGTGTGCCAAGGTATATTTCAAGTTATGCCACATCGAGATTAAAAGCAAGCAAACAAAGTCCACTCAGGTCATACTTAGAGCCTTCTTGAAGTTGTCTCAGATGGGATAAATGGCCTATGAGGTAACATAACAAATCACCTGAATTCAATCACATTGTCTTTAAACTACAATGGGCATGCAAACAATGGACAGGGGTTTCTTTGCCTTTGCCTTTTCTGTCTGTGACATTGCTGTGGAATGATTCTCACTGAGTAATACATGCTCATTATATGATGTCACAATGCATTATCCAAGACAGGCATTAAAGGCTCAAGACCAAGATCTTATATTTATTACTATTCGGGCATCTTACATAAAACATCAACAAAACTACTGTATATACATTTATTCTTCAGAATTGTGTTTCCCTCATGTTAGTGTAATAGCTAAGGTTGTGCAAAACACTTGAAAGAGGTGTTGTTCAATGCACAGGATTGCAAGCGGCACCTCTTTTTAAAAATAACCTTAAAGGGATGGGTTTGCTTTGAAAGTTGCCTTGTGCACAGAGGCGTTGGAAAAGCTTCTGCAGCAGCTTGGCGAACCTTTCAAGAGACACTGATGCTTTAACAATTCAATCAGAGGAGCTTCATTTTGCAGTCCTGAAAGCTGCAGATGCTCTATATTGTCCTAATAATAGCCACAATAAGGGAATGAAAAGAACGTTTACATAAAGTCAGAAAGGATCGCATAGCAGATCTACAAGAGACTAAGGGGGAAAAAAAACCACCTTCTCCTTATTTAGTACCTGCAATCTATTCCAGTAACTTTTCATTAAATGACTGGAGAGAGAGGGGAGGGAGGGAGGGAGAGGGGGAGAATTACTAATTGCTGCCATCTCTTTCAGATATAATTCTTTCATAAGGTTTTCCTGTTTTTCTTAGCTTTTTTGCCCCCTTGCAGGACAAAGAGATTGATTGCTTAAACAAATAATGTCTTCCTGAGCTACTTTTCTCCACAAAGCAGCACATTCCACAAATAGCACAAATTAACAAATTTAGCTCTGTGGCCTTAATGGCCCCTTTACGGACTTAAAATCCGGAATTCTTGGAGTTGAAGTTCCTAGGTTGTAAAGGGTCCATAGTTGCCCACTCTATTTTAATTAGATTATTAGAATCCTCCAGCTGGCTAACCAAAATTAACCAGAAACCTGAAGGCTTTTCTCATCAGGTCCATGAAATTTGTCATAAATGTGCACATTGGCTGGAAAATAAGTTATTTATTGCCATTTATTATCACCATGGATATTTACAGTCACTAATCAAGATAGTCACTATATGAGCAAGGGTTGTAAAAACTTCTTTGCATGAGAGGAAAGGAGCTTTATGAAGAAGGCTTTTGTTCTGATTTTCCTTTAATCCCTATAACTTATTCAAGTCCTCGTAGAAACCTAGAGATCTACTGGTCCCAGTTTGAAAAACTCTAATGTAGTAGATCTCTGGAATATTAAGGCCCAGAAATCGTATATTTAGAATATACCCGAAACACTATTTTTATTACTATAGCAGAATTGAAAATACTAATCTAATAGCAATATATAAACCAATTATCGAGGATAGATAAAATCACCATGCAAGTTCTTATAAACGTTCTAAAGGAAAACAATGTGATATATATTAATGAATTGCAGGTAATTTCTTATTTTAACAAAAGTAGCAAGTCAGCAACATCAGAACAAAATACTTTTTTTTCATATTTTTCTATTTTCATATTATGAATGTGTGGTTTACAGATTCAAGCAAAAAAAAAAAAAGATTTAAATGAACTTTCAGTCAGACAAAGAGGGAACCAAGTAAATCCTAAAGTGATAGACTGACCTGTGCTAGCCACACAAGAGATAAAAATCGATTATTTTCTTAAAAATTTCCCAAATTGGAAAAAAATGGGGAAATCATCTGACAGTGATTCCTGCTGGGATTGACTATCCTTGTGACTTTTAATTGTAATAACCTTTATTATCATAAAATTATAATATTCTTTATTATCATAAAAACCCTTAAATTCCATTTTCTTCCAGATCACTGTGACATTTCTTTGGTTTTAAAAAAATCTCTTTGAAAAAATTCTATAACCAAGGCTAAATGGACTCAGATCAATTTTCCATTACTTAGCTGTATTAACAAGGCCTTTTCTTATTATACTGCTGATGATAAATATTAAAAATTAATATTTTAAATATTTGCATTATAACTCTTTCAAGTTGTGTATCTGTTTTGTATGTGTGTATATATATATATAAATAAGAATAAATAAGAATGAGCATGCATATACCATTGACATATATTTCTATATGTTTCTTGATTTTATTTTCCTTTCTAACTCTATGCTATTAGATGATTTATGTTATTTATTGATAGGCATTAGAATGATGCCTACTCCAAAAAGAAATTGTCTGGCCGTTTTATTTCTTTGTAAAGAAATAAAGCTGGGCCTGTATAGATTTTTTTTCAATCCATAAGTAAGTGACTAATCTACTTGCTCTCTGATCTCAGTTTTCTATCTTCCTACTCCCTTGGAATCTCATTGCTAGCCCACTGATCACACAAGCTATTTATTGCTTTGTAGAATTGACAGATAAAGATACTGCAACCAACAGGAAACAAGGAGATATAACCCCAATGTGTTGGAACATGAAAGCCAGATGGATGAGAAAGAACTGAATGGAAATTACAAAACAGACAACTAACGGAGCATGCTTGAAGGCAAAGGATGGCTGATCAGCCTGTCAGCCTCTTGCTTTTGATGTGGCTTCTAACTGAATTTCTAGAAGGCCAGTATTAGCCTAAAATGACAAGGTAGGACCTTTTCTGCTAACAGACTGTCAAGTAATCATTGCAAGAACCTAAGCAGCTTTAGTCACACCCAATTCTTCAATCACACCTGACAGGTAAACCCTAAAGCATGAATTTGTGTGATCTCTATAGCATTTATCCAATAGTCTACTCCTAGTAAATCTGGCACTGATAGTAAATCTACAATTTATGATTTTTTTTATTTATGAAATGTGTTGCACAATATTCTGATTAAAATTTGGGAGGGGAGGAAGCAGGATGCGCGGGGAGAGGGAGGTGGGATCTATTATTAGCCCAATAGCTACCTCCAATATATAATATTAGCTTAAATTTAGCTAATTGTGTATTCTTTATCTGGAAAAAAAAATATTGATGCTATTACTGCATTTTGTAATAGTACCCTAAAATTGTAACAGAGGTAACATCTCTTTGAATCACAGAAAGAAAAACTGAATCAAAGGAAAGATGGTTAAGATGCATTTTTTCTTAAATGCTTGCCGAGTGGCTTAAGCACTTAAGTAAGAAGGATTGTCCTGTATCTCACCATGAACCATCACTTCGGTGCAGATTGGGATTCAACTGAGTGGTTAGTCCACCTCTCAATGAGCGAGCAAGTCACAATGCATCCAATGTTTTCGTGGGGATGAAAAATTTGCTGTAATCCAGCAGGTTTGTGTAGACGGTTTAATTCCATATTAGGCTAAAGTCAAAGAAATATCTTCCACCTACTTACTATGAGTATTTTGCATTGCACTTTGTTGACAGAATCACTCACAATTTCCACAATATTGAGTGCTGTTAGACAGCTTTTGGTGACTTAGGAATTTTAGACTCTTTCTGGGTGAAGAACTCAAAGGAAGTGGATAAAATGATCTCTAAGTCATCTTCTGTCAATGTCAAACACAGTAAATCAGGTGTTTGGGCAGTACAAATGAATGTAAGTTTATTGTATGCTAATGCTCTCTATAAGAATCTGAATTACCAACAGTCAAGAAAATTGGTGATAGATAAAGTGTCAATGGAATTCACGGAATTCAAAGTGGGCTGGACTTCAATCTCTTGTGGGATTTGAACCCTCCGGCTCAGCCTGGTCAACTCCTACAGTTGGGGGAGAAATGTTTCAGACTTGCAAGACTGTCAATCTTATGGGGTGAGCTAGATAGGAAATACAATCAGGGCAGCCAATTCTACTTATTGTACAGCGATATTGATAGAATCTGCAAGACTAAAAGTACATTTTTCCCTCATCTCCTTTATAGCCCAAGAAACTAGGGAGGGGGTCTTCTGAACCTCCTGCCCCACCCAGGGTGGGATACTACTGGTTCGGACTAATTCTACACTGTTACACCACACTGAATGGGAGATGCCATTGATATCTTATCCCAGTCCCTAGATGCTATAAAAGTTGAATGGGATAGAGCAAACTAAAGCTGAACCCAGATAAGAGATGCACACAGTTTGTTCAACAATCAATGAGCTGTGAGTTAGAATGTAGTATTGCAGGCCCTTGCCAAGAATTTGATCCTGATGGGGCTCAAGGTTGACTCAGTCTTCCATCCTTCCGAGATCGGTAAAATGAGGACCTGGATTGTTGGGGACAATATGCTGACTCTGTAAACCACTTAGAGAGTGATGTAAAGCACTATGAAGCGGTATATAAGTCTAAGTGTTATTGCTATCAATTCCTCCAATGATGCCAGGCATTACTTCAGAAAGAACAAGAGTATGATTTAGGGGGTCCTTCTAGACTTATACTGGTAGCTTCTGCTGGTTCAACAAATGGAAGCCATAGATAAAACACATTTGCCCAATTTTGGCTGGTATCCCAGTTTTATCTTGCTTGATTCAAGAGAAACTTGCTACTTCAAATCATATCCTTGTTATGACCCATTTAGATTACTGCAATCTTTTTTTTATGGGGGAGTGCCTTTTAAAGCCACTCAGAAGCTACAGTTAGTCTAAAATACAGTGGCCCATGTGATAACTGGTTCTTGTAATTGAAAACATATTACATCTATATTGCAGGCCCTACACTGGCCCCTAATCAGATTCTGGACAATTTTTACCTATAAAGCCCTTTATGCCTTGGCACCTGAATATCCGTTGGACTGCTTGATCAAACTTATTAGATCATCTAGAAAATAATTATTCTCTTAACACTGGGAAGTAAAAAAAATCTAAAATAATGAGGCTCTGGTGCCAATTGTTTGCAAATATCTCCCTGTGTAGAGGAGGCTATTGCCAGCTCTGAGCACATTTAGGCAGATGTTGAAGAAGGACCTGTTCCAGGCAGAATTTTAACTTGCTCAGAAACATAGTTTATTTAACAAATGTTATTTTGTCCTTATTTCACTATTATGGATTTTTGTTTTTAACTTTTAAGCTTACTGTGGATATTTTAAATTTGTCTTATGCTATGTAAGCCACTGAAGGAATAAATAAGGCATATAGGCCAGCGTGGGGCATATTTATTAATCAATCATCCACACTAAGTTTGAAACATCCTGTTCTTAAATATATATGCAAAGCTTATATGTATCCATTCTTTTAATTTTCTGAAAAGAACCAGAGACATAATCTCTGCAGAACTCTAATCAAGAAAAGAGGAATATACTATGACTTGATCAAAGCCCAAATTAATTTTTTCTCTACATATTCTGCCACAAAGCATCTAAATTACACTCTATGGCCTCTTTCTGTCTAATTCACACAAAGAAGAAATTATTTGACTTAAGCTTCTTAAGAATTATAACACTTTTGCATAGCAGGTCTGTATAAAAAGCACAGCTAAACCTGGTAAGATTGTCTAGCTCCTTTTGAATTTTCATCTACAGAGGTTACCAGTAACAGTGTCTTATTGGTTATAATGGCTTTCTAATCACTTTGACTGCCTTAGAAAGATGTATCTAACTTCAAAGGAAGAAAGGAAATATAATATCATCTAATTCAAAACGGATTATTCTATTGCTCCTATTGATTTCACAACTACAGTCAAAGTTGTCATTCATTTCTACAATATCTCACAGATAATGGCAGCTAATTAACCTTAAAGGGGAAAACTATGGTTGTCATTGATTTATAGGCCTCTATAGATAATTATTTTTATTTTAAAAGGGTGACTCGAAGAGAACTTAGGTTTTGGGAAGATGGTTCCAAACTGGGGACTTTCCTGAGACAAATGTTTAAAAAAAAAAGAAGAAAAGATACACCACCTTAAACTTTTAGCTTTTGCTGTGGCTTTGTTCACTTTTGTAACTGACACCTGTTAAGAGTCTTTAGGATGACCTCCTGTTTTCTAGAGACTACAGCTGCCTTGACAAATTGTGTACTCAGGGGAGTGAGGGCACAGATTTTGAAAAGTCAGTGCCATTTCCACAAATTGTACTGCACTGCAGAGTAGAACTTTGGACCGTTGGATGACTAACTAGCTGAGCTCAGCACAGGGAGATTCCCCAGGAGCATGCTGAGTGAAATCATCTTCAGAAATGTGCAGACATCCTGTCAGTGGCATCTTGCCCTTGAGTTGCTCTGTTTTGCTCCATGGGGACCAATGTCTGTTGCATGTAGATCTTCTATCAATACTGCTCTATCCAAATATTGCCTGTGGGAATCCTCTGGAGTCCTGAAGAGCACCATTACCCAGCACGCTGTAAGGGCAAATTTACACGCGTGGATTCTGGCACTCCAATACAAATGGAGCTCCATTTATAGTGCTTCCCCATGAAGATTTGTGATAAGGTGCCATTATTAACAGAACACTCCCTTTAACTCTTTGGGAACATAGTAGAGGACAGCTGGGAACAGATCCCAGAAAATAGATCCCAGAAAACCAACGGCACATTTTAGCACTTGTAGGTCTATTACATATGCATGGGCTTGCCAGTTTTAGTAGGGAGCTTGAGCCTTTAAAGACCTAAAATCTAAGAGATGTGCATTAGCTTTAGAAGATATGATTCCTTAACAAGAAGGACAATTAGCAATTGCTTTTTTTTTTCTCCAGCGGGGAACAGATTTTCCAGAAAATCAGCACAATGTAGATAATATAATTCCAATTGAGACATGCACTAACCAAAATTAAGTTAATTTATCCAATGTTTATCTACCATGAGTGTGTTCTGCAGTCTCACAAAAGCAGCAAAAATTGCTTCGAAACATCTGTTGAACTGCCTTTTTTTAAAAGGTGGCATTCACTTTGATGAGACAAACAACTTTGTTCTAATCAAAGTTACTTAGTCATCTGTCAGGAAACTAAGAACATTAAACCACTAGTGTAGTTATTATTCTTTACAACATTTAAATAGCATGATACATTATCAGTATAACATCTGCACTGTTTATGTATCTATCACATTTTTGAATCTGCCTTTTACAATACAAGGTCTCCTCAAGATGATTTAGGTAAGGTATCTAAAATCACATTGGTATCACATTCACATAGGACAAAGCACAACATACATGTCAATGATCCAGTATTACAAGTTAAAATCCTCTTTAGAAATACTGTTCTTGTAATCGAGAAGTAAGCAAAACAAGGTTAACCAATTTCCCTTGGAAAGAATTTCTGTCATTTTGATGCCATTACCATAAAGATAGTTTCCTGACCTTGGTCATTTCCTGCATGGACAGCAAGTCCGAGAATAGTTTCCTATTTTTACAGATAGGAACATACACAAGAAACTATTGTTTGTTGCTTATCAAGAGTTGCATCCCATAGATGGTACATAATTTGTATCCAATAGAGCAGAGGTCAGCAAGCTGCGGCTCTGGAGCCACATGCAGCTCTTTTGGCCATCCGTTGCAACTCCCTGATGGCTGATCCCACCACTGGCTTGACCCTCCCCTCCCCTCCCCTCCCAGTCATTCCTCCACTGGCCTAAGAAGGTAAGGATGATGGCAGGAGAAGGAGACTCACTCCATATTCCAGAACAGGAGTGAAGCACTCCTGTATTTGCCTTTGCATGACAACAGTATTCTGCCTTCATCGTGGTATATTTGCGCTCAAGGCAATCCTCGCCTCCCCCGCTTCAGGCTCAGAGCTATAAGCCGCTTTGGGCTCGGAGCTGTTGCCACTTCCATAGCCTGCCCACTGCTCTTGCATTGTATTTCACAATGGGGGAGACAGTGTCTCCTTCTCCTCCTGGAGTCCATTACGATGCAGAGTCATAATGTGACCTTGCCCCATTCGCCCCTGGCAATAGAAGCGACATCAGAAACACAGAGAGAGACAAGAGAGGGAGAGAGGGAGAGACAGTGAGAGAGAGAGAGGGAGGGAGGGAGAAGGAGAGAGAGAGAGAGACACTCACACACAGAGAGAGACAGAGACACACAGACACAGACACAGAGACAGACAGACAGACACACACGCACACACACAAAGACAGACAGACAGAGAAACAGAGAGAGAGAGAGAAAGAGAGAGAGGTGAACAACACACCCGAGGACGGATGTGGCAAGAGGTGCTTGGAGGGGAGGAGTGAGGCGGGGCCATGTGGGGGCAAATAATTTAACAACTGGTTCTCTGCCCTAATGACTGACTGGGTAGGTGTGCTGGAAGGTCATTCCTTAGCCACGGCAGCTCTTTTTATAGAGCCGGCCACGGCTAGGCAGCCAATGACAGATTTTTGACCTTGCCGCGCTTGGTTTTACCCAATCGCGGCAAGCCCCTTACGAACCAATCACGAGCTCTTATCTCATCCAATCATGGCCCGACTCTTCCGGACCAATAGGAATGCAGGTCTTCAAGCCTGCTAGTATGGAACAAGAACAATATATACTGCACTGTGGGTTCAAAATTAAAATGTAGGAGTTTAATATTTTTTGAGAATTATGAAGGAAAATGTGAGCAGGAAATAACTAACTCTATAAATTTTATATATTGTAAGTATAGAAAAAGGAAATTTTAAAGCATCCAGCTTTTGAGGGTTTATTGTTCACTACTCATGAATGGGCATTTTTTCTGTACAAGATAAGGTACATTATACCTGAGGTTGGAGGATTGATGCAATTAATGCAAAATCATTTATTATAGTCAAAAATAGTAACTTTTTGCTCAGATGTAACACAACCAAAAATACAGAAATTAGGACCTTTATTGCTGATTTTTATGATCTGACATGCATTTATTTCTAAGGGACATGACATTGTTTTGTTTGCTTTTAGAAAAGACATTAATTGTTCTAGAAAGGATATTAAAAAGGACACAAATCCCTTTTTAAACTAGTTTTCTAATAGCTGGATACATTTTTATTGTGTCTCCTGTAATATCCTTCTGAATTGTAGTAGAACATTCTTATTTGAAGTTTCTCTGTGTTTTTCTATTTGAGCCAGAACAAAATTATTTGAACATTGATTTTGGAATTTAATTTGCTAGGAAGAAACTCTTTTTGGGGGTGCTATGTGTGGTGTAAAAATCTAATACTCCATTACACGGAACACTGGTTTGTCAAAATAGTTCTGTTTCTCACAACTTGCATTTCTGGTTAATTGTGAGAAAGAAACACACTAAGATGTGCTAAAATAGATAAATATAGATATATATATTTAAAAAGTACTAATGAGCTTACCAAATCTTTTAAATACCATATTCTCTAATAATAGTTATAAAGCTGTAATTTTTTACACCCATAAAAAGAGATGAAGAAAGTCTTTTTTCAAAGGACTGTAACAAAGATTGTGAGGGACTCAGATACCAAGCTGAAAAGTTTTTTTTTTTTAAGTAGTTGAATATGTTTTCTTTGGACACATCCAGGTATAGTTACAAGACAACATGGCAGATGTCTTCAAACAAAATCTGTGTCACATAAAATGATAAAGCAGATTTGTTTTCTGTTAAGAAAATAGGAAACAAACTAAAGATCCTAAGTACAAGAAAAAGAATTTAGAGTAATTCTAAATTACTCACTAAACATAAATAATTCCTATGAGAGCAACTTGGAATATGGGGGAGGAGTCTATTCATTAATATATTTTTAACTAAGGTTTGAATAGCTATTAATAATTTTAGAAGACCTCTAATATTATTAGAACTTGTAATTTAAACAAAAAAATGTGGACTAATTTTTCCCCCAGAAAAGTAGAGCAGTAGTGGTATTTTTTTTTCTTGTACATCTGTGTTCAGCATCATGGGGTTATCTACTTTTAAATCCTTAGGAGGAAAAATTTAATGTTTTTTTACTTCAGTAAAGAAGCTTATGAGCGGATTCAAAATACACAATGACGCTTCCTAGCTCTTTCCTTGCATGCCCTTGGCATGAAAACAAAGGAAATGAAAACAAAGGAAGTGAACTGATCAAGATTTCAGCATCTCTTTACAACTTTCTTTTGGTTGTATACCTTTTATTTACTTTTAAAAATCTTAAAATAATGGAATACATTACTACAAAATTCCTTTCATAGAATAAATTGGCATAATTTCTTTAGAGTTTTTTTTAAAGTTTACTTTACTTTATTGCACCTCATACAATGAAATTAAATGCCATCTTCAGTGTACATTATAACTATGAAAGTAAAACACAAACACACATCCTTCACATTCTATACAATTGAATTGAAAACCACAGATATTGCATTAATATTGCACTATACAATAGAATTTAATATTTAATAAATAAGTTGTCCAGTCACCTATTTGAGATGGGCAGCTAGAGGAATCAAATGAATGAATGAATGAATGTATATAGGAAAGCCAAAAGTTCAAATATTCTGTATCTCTTCATTGTAATGGTCAGTGATCATTTATAATTCTGTAGCTCAGAAAGGAAAATGCTGCTTTCCCTTATGCCACTTCTATCTCCTCTTCCACTTTGCTTCTATTTTTGATAAATTGCATTTCTCATTAGTCGGTTTTTTTCAGTTTTCTCCTGATGATAGGCAAGGACACCCACCTTTCAGAGAAACCACGCCATACAGAATCATATCTCTATCTCCCTCTCCATCATCTCTACTACATCTACATCTGTTTATATCTATCTATCTATCTATCTATCTATCTATCTATCTATCTATCTATCTATCTATCTATCTATCTAATCTATTGTCATGTAATGAGAAGAGAGAATTCATTGAAAAGACGCTGATGTTGGAAAAGATTGAAGGCAAAAGGAGATAGCAGAGGATGAGATAGTGTCATCAACTCAAAGAACATGAATTTAGGCAAACTCTGAGAGACAATGGAGGACAGGAGAGCCTGGCGTGCTATGGTGCATAGAATCAGGAAGAGCAACTAAACAAGGGTTCTCTAGATTTAGACTTTTATCCTGCCTATTGGCTGCAGGTTGAAGTTCTATAAACACAGCAGTTTATTATGAGATTAATGCTTGCTTCAGCTCACCAGATTTCGGCTGCACTGCTGTTCAAAGCACAAGAAATACCTGCCAGGGGAAGCATTAATTATAGAGCTCATTGGCTTTCCATTTCTTATCATAGGGGGAAGTTCATTAGCAGCCTTCAAGCACAAAGAAGAGAGGAACCTTTGCCCAGTTCTCACTGGAATGGTAAATCTGTGTTTAGACTAAATCTTCTCAAATGATAGATATGGATTCTTAAGACTAAAAGCTCCCCAACTGGATGTCAGACAGTTCATATTTCCTGGGTAGGCATTTTTTAAAGGCATGTAGTAAATGTGAGTTCAGTCAAGTGAGCCTTCACCTGACGTTTCAGATGGTAAAGCCAGATGACATTTACTGCCTCAGTGGAAACAGTTCCCAGTAGGTTTGTAGTACAAAGCTTTAAAGTTATGTTAAATAGTTTTCCGTAGAACAGTCACAGAAGTAGGTTTAAGAAGATTCACAATCCTAATTGTTGCTAGAGCTGGCAGAGAGACTGAATGTCATAATTTCAGTAGAGATTTTTGCACTAAGTCTTCCGCTATACAGCCAGGATAGGAAAAAATATGTGCTACTAACATAATTTCCTTACATTGCACTCAAATATGTGACAATCAAACCAAATAGATTCCAGCCTTGAAATATTTATTTCTGCTTCATTGCTAGGGCTTAGACTATTTATTTCAGGTATGTCTAAATGTATTAATATCTCTTTGCAGTGTGTGTCTGTGTCTGTGTGTATGTTTATGTGTACTCATGAAAGCTTCATTTGGAATGTTTACTTCTAAAGGGAATACTTAGAGCAAATAATTGTATATATGAGGATCTCAGAGACATTTGAGAAAGAGAGGACTATGTTATATTCTTTATTTTTTTCTCCTGCTCCAAACAAACAAACAAACAAACTAACAAATAAATGAAAGAATAAATGAATGAATGAATGAATAAATAAAAAACCGCACTAACAATTAAAGTGAAACTACTGTATTAACATTCTCTGACCGACTCCTAAGCCCATATCCAAATCCATTTAATAGCAGAACACTTTTTACCAAAATTTTTATAATTTTATATAATCAGCATAATAGTTCTTAGAGCTCAGTCATTCAGATAAATAGGATCTTTCAAAGCAATGTTTCAGAAGGATACTTGCAGGCTCAAAACTGTCTTTTGGCTTTAAAAAAAAAAAAGTTGGCAGAATTACCATACTAATGGATATGGATACATGAAATGGATACTTTTATTCATATCCATTCCATGTATTCATAACTATACCTGTTATCTAATACTTGCTTGACAAATAAATAAATAAATAAAATACAAATTACCATACTAAACTCAGGGCAAAATGGTTCGGCTATCATTTCCATAATGAAGATTCGTGATGATGAAGCTATTTACTTGTATCAGTGGTGTTTATTTGCCTCAGTGGTATCATACATTACCTGCCCATAAAATCCATTTATTTTGTTAGTCCCACTCTGCCTTTTTAAAATCCTGCTGCCCTCTTAATTTCCAGAAATCCCCCAAAATATGGTAGCATAAGTTTGAGAAACAAAGTTTTAAATTAAAAGGATGTGTCCCAAAGGTGTTTTTTCAAGAGGCAACTGGACTTTCTCGTTTCCTTTGAAGACATTTTGCTTCTCATCCAGGAAGCTTCTTGGATAAGAAATGAAACACCTTCAGAGTTAAAAACAAAGTCCAGTTGCCTTTTGAAAAAGCACCTTTGGGATAACTATGACCTGGATGACTGAGAATCTCCATAGGCATAAAAGAATGTGGTTTGTCCCATAAGCACATAATAACAAGGGAAGAAAAAGACAATGATGACAGCTCACAGATTTATTTATTTGATTTTATTTGCCAAATGAAAAGATGTAATGATTATTATTGTAACTTCTTAAAAATAATGGTTTATTGGGGGTCAAGATGAGGGAATAAAGGTATATTTTAATCATCGAGGCGTCACACTCAAAGCAGTAAAAGGGGGAAACCTATACTTGTTTTTTTTTCTTTAATGTTAAAATTTGTATTAATCTAGAATTTATAAAAAGAATGTGTAATGGAAAGGGAATATGACAGACTAAAGAACCAACAAAATTAATAAGTTAATATAGACTATTAAAAGCAAGGAGCGACATTGGTAACAACAACAACAACAACAACAACAACAACAACAACAACAATAATAATAATAATGCAAACATATATTGTTTATCTTTATTTTTAAAACAAATATTAAAGGATTATATTTGAAATAATTGAAATGAAACAAAAAGATGTATCGATTGAGATTAATGAAAGAGGCTAGAATTAATGTGTTTGTTTTTCTCCTTACTGAAAATTTGGAATGGAAAATAGAATAATAATAGAATTAAGTATGCATATATGAATGTATAATTGCTGTCCTATTTGTATGTAAAGGTGATGACTCGGAAATACATTGTCCACTAAAAAGAGATTTTTGTTTTTAATGTCAAAAACTGAATAAAATTTGTTAAAAAGAAATAGTAGACAGTCTAAGGTTAAAGTTTTGGGGGTTTGGGGAAAAAACCACAGAGTCAGGTAGATTATTCCAGACATTGACCACTCTGTTGCTGAAGTCGTATTTCCTGCAACCAAGTTTGATGTGGTTAACCTTGAGTTTGTATCTATTGTGTGGTCTTGTGTTGTTATGGTTGAAGCTGAAGTATTCATTGACTGGTAGGACATTGCAATGTATGATTTTATATACCATACTTAGATCGGACCAAAGGCGGCGTAGTTCTAGGTTTTCTAGGTTTAGAATTTCGAGTCTGGTGGCATAAGGTATTCTGCAACGAGTAGAGGAGTGGAGAACTCTTCTTGTGAAATATTTCTGGACTTTCTCAATTGTGCTAATATCAGATACGTAATGTGGGTTCCAGACTGATGAGCTGTATTTGAGTATTGGTCTAGCAAATGTTTTCTATGCTCTAGTTATTAGTGTATTATTACCAGAGAAAAAGCTACATAAGATTCAGTTAACAACTCTCAACACCTTTTTGGCTATGTAGTTACAGTGGGCTCTAGCACTTAGGTCATTTGAGATGAATACTCCAAGATTCTTGACAGAGTTTGGATCATCAACATGGTCTTAACTATTCAGCCTGTATTTTATTTTCTGATTTTTTTTGCCAATATGTAGGGCAGAGCATTTATTTGTTGAGATTTGAAGTTGCCATTTGTTTGACCATTCTGATACATAGTCAAGGTCTTTTTGAAGGGTAGCAGTACTGTCTGTGGTGTTGAATAGCTTTACATCATCAGCGAAGAGAACACAGTTGCTCTTGATATGATCACAGAGGTCATTTATGTAGAGAATAAAAAGAGTTGGTACTAAAACACTGCCTTGGGGGACACCACTGTTGACAGGTACAGAATTTGATAGGACGCTCTCAATTTTGACCATTTGTTGTCTGTTTGACAGGAATGCTTCTATCCAGTTATGCAGGTGTCGAGAGATACCATAAGATTTTAGTTTTAGGAGTAGTTTGTCATGTACCACTGAATCAAAGGCTTTACAGAAGTCTATGTAGATTGCGTCCATTGCTTTGCCCTGGTCAAGTTGTGTAGTCCATATGTCTTTGCAGTGTAAGAGTTGCAGATTACAGGATAGTTTTTTCCTAAAACCAAATTGTTTATTAGAGAGTAGGTTGTTTGTTTCTAAGTGGAGGATGATGGATTGGTTAATAATTGATTCCATCACTTTACAGGTGACGCAGCATAATTTTCAACTAGGCTGGAGTCTCCCCTTTTGAAGATGGGGATGACTGTGGCTTGTGACCATAGTTTAGGCAAAGAGCTAGTCCTGAAAGATTTTTCAAAAATTATGCTTAGAGGTTTGGCTATGGCAGTTGGTAGCTTTTTTAAGAAGTAGGCACATATTCTGTCTGGTCCAATAGATAGAGATGGTTTTAGATGGCATAGTGCTTTTTCAACATTGTCTTCTGTAAAATTGATTTGTATTAGATCATCGTAATTGTCTGTGATTCAACTAGGAAATACTGGGCATGATCCATCGCTGTTTACAAATATCGAGCCAAAGAATGTGTTGAAGTGGTTGGCTTTAATAGTATTGTCATTGCAGTCTTTACCATTAGGTCCTTTCAGGGGTGGGATGGACCTTGAGTCTTTTAGTTTGTTGTTTACAAAATTGTAGAAAGCGTGGGTGGAATTGGTGCATAGAAGGCTTTCTTCTTGTTTAATGTGATAATTGGTGCATTCAGTTTTTATCTGGTGGCATAAATTTTTGTATCGGCTTTTGAAGTTGGCAACGTGACCAGGTTTGTTTTTCCGCCAAAGTGATTTCTTTTGGGATTGAAGTTTCCTTATTGTTTTGGGTAATTTGTTTTTTCTGGTTTTGGGAGTTGTTAATGGTACATATAGTTTGATGACTCTTTTGACTTCAAGTAAAAATATGTTGTAATAGTCTTCTACAGTATTGCATCCAGAGAATAGAAATTGCCAATCAGGGGATGAGAGATTGTTGTTTATAAGATCATAGTTGCCTATTTTGATGTTATAATTGGGGATTCCATTGTTTACAAATTTTTGTGTGGATGTATGTTGAGACAAAAGTAAATCATGTTGTGGTCACTGTTGGAAAAGGGTTCTTTAATTTGTATTCTGTAAATTAAATTCAAACTATTGCAGAAGATGAGATCGAGGCAGTTGTTAAGTTTAGTGTTGTTGGTTACTAGTTGTTCTAGTCCAAGGTTTGTTACTGCATTGTAGAAGGTTGCATGTGTGGGTTCTGTTGTACATTTTTTAAGTCCAGTTAATATGAGGTAGATTGAAGTCACCAAGAAAGATAAAAGCGTGTGGGCAGGATGCTGCCCATGTTTGTAGTGTATTTAGCTTGTTTGCATGTTCGATGTCATAATAAGGGGCTCTGTAACATAGTAAGAACCAAAATGTGATATTTAAGGACAGTTCACAGATGATGGTCTCAGGAATAGCAAGCTCCCGGGTAACTTGGATGTTTTTTTAGATGTAGGGACTTTTTATAGAAGATAGCAACACCACCTCCTCTACGGATTTCACAATCTGATCAGTAAACATGATAGTTTCTTACTGTGGTAATGGAGTCAGAGAGAGATGTGTTGAGCCATGTTTCACAGACAAATATAATGTCGAATTTTAGCCATATTTAGTAAGAGGAGAAATTGAGGTATTTTATTTACAAGGCTTCTTGCATTGAGTAGCTTGCATTTAAGGCCAGTTGTGGTTGGAATAGAGGTAGTTAGGGGCGTGCATGCCTAGTTTTGAGTGATGTTGGATTGGATGGGGTAGAGTTGGATGTAGAGTTGTGGGTTGTATGACTTCCTTTTGATGCAATCAGCTCTGTAGTCAATGTATAGATCCTTTTCTCCACTGTCTAGACAGTTGTTGAGTTCTGCGCGGAGTTCACAGGAGCGGATTCTTTGCAGTATGGATAAGTCTGGTCTTTATCAGTCATGGTATCAAAGTGGCAATGATGGAATTATTTTTATCATATATTTTAACAATTGGCACTGAAAGGTCTGAATTGGCTCCATCTCTTTTCCATCTGTTAAGGTAAGTCAATCAGCAAGGCAATCTGGGAGATCACATTCCTAGGTAATATTGCATTCTGGAAGACTTGAAACATTCAGCAAACATTTGGTAGAAAGAAAAGACTAATAGCCAAGTCAGGAAACAAATGAATATAATAATTCAAAAGCATAGAAGCTTTCTATTTTCCACCTGTACCCAGCATTATACATCAATTTTCTTTGTGGGGTCTCTAGCTTGGATCTAATAAATTATTGCAATAAAATATCTAGCAACAGTTTCTAATAACTACCCAATACTTCAATAATGCTCTGGGCGCTCTTTAGATAAAATGTCTTTGCCATAAATGATGGTTTATCACTAGTGAAAAATAAACCCCTGTCTGAGACCTGACAAGAGCAGTCACTTTCATTTTGAGGAACAATGTCTACTTACAATAAAATCTCTTACAACTTCTATTAGAGTTTAGATAATCTTTTCCTTCCTTCCTTCCTTCTTCTTTTTGAACAAGACTACATCTTAAAAAAGAAGAAGTGGCAATAGTAGAAGTAGTAGTAGTAATAGTAGGGCTCAAGTCAGTAAAAACAGTTTGCTAAAGCTGAAATTCATTTTCCATTCTTTCTGTCTTACTGACATTTATACTGGTAGTCCTTGATTTACAACCACAATTGAGCCCAAAATTTATGTTGCTAGGTGAGACATTAGTTAAATTAATTTTGTCTCATTTTATGACCTTTCTTGCTGAAGTTGTTAAGGGAATCACTGCTGTAGTTAAGTTAATAACATGGTTGTTAAATGAATCTGGCTCCCCCATTGACTCTGCTTGTCCGAAGATGATTACATGAACCCAGGACATGTAACTGTCATAAATATGAGCCAGCTGCCAAGCATCTGCATCTTGATCATGTGACCATGGAGATGCTGCAGTGGTTATAAGGAGGGCGCAGGGGGGATGCTACCGGTTATGCCCGGCTCTATAGAACTGGTAGCTCTTAAGAGCAGCAGACACAGAACCAGTTCTGTGTTTGCTGCTGTTTGGCCCACCTGCCCGCCCAGGCTCTTACCTATCCTTTATTTCCTACTTTTTCCTGCGGCACAGCTGAGGTTGAAAAAGCAGGGGAAAAGAGGCTTTTCGAATGCTGCACACCTTTGTGCACCGCTTTTCAGCTGTCTGGGCAGCACAGTTTAAGATTATTTTACACGCATGCACAAAACGTAATAACGGAACCGGTAGTAATGCCGGTCGAATCCCACCCCTGGAGGGGGGAAAGATCATAGGTCAGTTTCTTCAATGCCATTGTAACTTTGAAAGAACTGTTTTACGTCAAGAATTTTACGATGATTTAAAACAACGTTTACTGCTTCAAAACATACCATTTTGATACAATGATTGAGTATAGTGTCACGATAGCAATCCTTTTGGGCTTGGCATGTGAAAAATGCCAAACCTGAGTGTTGGTGTGTCGCCTCCCCGCAAACAAAATCTCTAATTTCTCCACATTTAGGCCACCCTGAACAGTGGCATTCAGTGGCAGCCCCAAAGCTGGGCCTGAAGACAAGGCCTGGGCCTCAATTTTACTGCACTGCTACTGCAGCCACTCAAAAAGGTCACCTCATGGTGTTCCTTAAGCATAGCGCATTCTCACACTGCTTCTGCAATCTCCAGAAATCATGCAAGAATGGAGCATGCTTTTAAGAATAGTTATTGTAGAGTGTTGGTGAATGTTGATGTGTCCCCAAAACATTGGGTTGAATTGATACCTGTGTCATAGGTTCTCTATCACTGATCTAGCTGTATTCCTGGTATCTTCAGCTAAGGAATAAATCCTACTTGCATCCTTAGACAGTAGTAATTTGTCAGAATAGTAGGCTAGTTGGAGTAACATTTTGATCTGGTCCTATGTTCTTCTAATTTTAGTAGCTTTTATAGAAAATCCAATTTTATTTTTAGGAAAGTATTTCTCTTGCCACTCCCATTGCTGCTTCTCTCTCCCCTCTGTCCATTTCATTCTTTGAACAACTTGAAAAAGCAAGGATTTTTTTTTTTAAGTTGTACACTTCATAGCAAATGGTGGCTTAAACCTTGCTTGCTTAATTCTTTAACCTCAAATCACACGGCACATTTTACAAATTAAGAAGGCATGCCCTATACTGAATTTCAAAATGACAGGAAGGATAGATGAGATCAAGAAGTTAATGCCAGTATGAAGAGCTGGATTTTATCAGTGGTGTAAAGACAACAAGTTGCCCTATTCTTCTTGGTGCTCTTGCTAGAGTGGGTGGTTTTTTTTAGAAAGCATGCATTCATGGGCTAGTCACCTCCTTCATGCATTCATGCATTCTCCAGGCTCATAAAATAATGTGTGAATATCACCCAACTGCAAAACCAACTACAAAATACAAGTGGCAAAAAGTGCTGCTTCTTCTTAAGATATCGCCTTGTGATGGCACCATAACACATGGGTTACAGGGCCAATTATATTACATGACAGCAATGGAAGATGAAACAGACAGTAATGATAAAGAAGAAAAATAACACTGGTACAAACTGCATTGTGATATCATCAATGGATTTGGAATTAATGATTGGGTCTGCCGCTTCCAGAAATCCTCAGGACTTTACATCACTCAGAAAAGCAAACACAACATTTACTGATTAGATTCAGTTCTGTCCTAATAGATGAAAATATGTTTGGAAACCAGATAATTCTACTCAAGAGCATTTTTATTATCTACTCATTTTGCATTAGCAAAATGCAAATTAAATAATATCAGTATAGTGCTACTCTTTTATGCAAAATAGAATGCAAGCTCCACCTGGTTTATACTTGCCTTAAAAAAAAACTTGTTTTTTTTTCCATTTGTATTTTGCAGTTAACTTTTTATAATACTGAAATAGCAGAGTGATATTTACACACAGTATTGAGCTATTGGATTGGCTGCAGACAGTTCAATACTTGTTTGTGACAGGAATAGTTTAAAAGAGGGAAAAAACTATACATTTAAAAAAAAATGAGATACTCCATTTGAAAGAAAGCCTAGTATTTGTCTTATTTTGTATAAAATCTCTTTCAGAGTGATCTATCATTCTTCTGTCGCAGAAATCTATGCTGTCTGATGAAGTTTTTAGGCAGGTGAAATACATGAAATATGCATTACTAATCTTATTTGGGGGATGGATTTCTTGTTTTATTTTCTCCATCTCCCAAACATGAAAATAATATGGTAATAAGACAAATGTAGACCCAGTTTGCTCTAGAGCAGGGGTGTCAAACTCGTGATGACACGTTGTCATCACATGATGTATTGCAACTTTTCCCCCCCCATTGCTAAACTGGGGGTGGGCATAACCAGCATGTGACACATCCAGCCCACGGTCCATGAGTTTGATAATCTTGCTCTAGAGGTTAAGGCACCAGCCCAGAAAGCAGGAGACCATGAGTTCTAGTACCACCTTAGGCGTGAAAGGTAGCTGCATGACAATGGGCCAGTCATGATCCCTCAGCCCAACCCATCTCACAGTGTGGGGAAAACAGGAGGAAGAAGGAGCATTGTGTGTGTTCATCACCTTCTTAAGATGTGAAAAGATGTGAAATCTCAATACCCCATTCAGATGTATAATAACATATTACAGTACAATCCATCTCTTGTGTATTATACTCGGCAAAGTATCACAGTCAGTGTTGGATGTATATTTTGTGTATATTCATAGATACTGTACTCTCTAATTGCAAATGGAGACGTGGGCACTCTATTTTTCTTATCTTCAACTTTAAGTGCTTTGGCTTTATTGTATTGCGAACAGTTGCTGGGGAGCATCCACAGTTTCATTGTACTTTTACACTGACAATAAAGTAGTTCTTCTTCTTCTTCTTCTTCTTCTTCTTCTTCTTCTTCTTCTTCTT